>VZRQ01003872.1:154313-167022 GCA_013397975.1 Machaerirhynchus nigripectus | reverse complement strand
TCGGCCCCCTCCAACTCCAACGCTGGCGAAGCGGGTGAGCAGCCGGGAGAGGGGGAAGGAGGAGGCGCATCCCAGCTCCGGAGTGGGGGTGCGCCGGCGGGAGCTGCCATTCCCTGAAAGGTGTTGTGGTTGCCATTATTTGTACTTTAATCCCTGTGCACCGCCGCTCCGGCTGTCCCCGGGAGGGTCGCTCCTTCCTTATGTAACTGGCCGGCGGCAAGCGAATGAATGGGGAGGCCGGTTTGGAGCGGAGGGGGGGAGGAATTCGTCCCCCGCGGGGCGGGCAGCCGCCCTCCCTCCATCCCTCCGTGCCTCCATCCCTTCCCTCGCCTGCCCTGGCCGCGCCCGGCCTCTGGGCCGCCGGTGGACGCGGCAGCCCCGGGTTTGGTGCAGCGCCGGCCGCCGCTGGTTCGCGGTTCGCAGCCTCTGAAGTTTCCCCGTTCTCCCCTCCGCGGCGGCCTCACGCTCCCCCTCTCCTTGGCTTTTGTGCAGGAATTGAACAGTGTTGCGTGCCGCTTTTAGGGCTGGTGGAGGGTTTGCTGTTGGCCGGGCCAGCCGCAGTAGGAAGCGGTAGGAGGGAGATTCCCGGCGGGAGCCGCGGGCCTGTGTGACGTGGCAGCGGGAGCTGCGCCGGGTCCCGGCCGGGCGAACCCCGCTCCGCCGCCCCCCGCTGCCGCTTCCCCCCGTTAGGAACGGGCGTGCTCGAGTTCCCTGGGCCGTGCTTCGCTTTCCCCCTTCGGCTGTACGGTGTGGTGGTTGGAGGGAATTGCAGGCGGTTCCCATAACTGCAGCATAGCCCATTTCTTTCCGAAAACTGGGAGTTGTTGTCATTCAAAATGGGCATTTCCGTGTGCTGTGTGTTATGTGGATCGGACTACCCACCGTGGGAATACCGTTTTTGTTGTGCACGGGGCTTTGACTGTGAGCTTGACTTTGCCTTCTCTCCAGTGAGCTTCTCCTTTAGTCAGGGCGATTGTTCTTGAAATCAGTTTGCCATGTGTTGATGATACTGTTCAAATACCGGGTTAGCCCTGTTGAACAGATGTATCTGTAAAGTTTTCGGTTAAAAGCATGGAGAATTAGTTAAATTTGTAACCTGAAATAACTGAGAATAAGGAAATGAAAGAGATACATACTACAGGTAGGAGGAAGTACAGGTTCTGTATGTTTTCATGTCAAATCACTGGCTAATCACTTGATAGCACAAAAGAGAATAAAGGAATAGTTTTGGTTTTTATAAAGTAAACTAATAGCTTTGGTTTTAAACAGGCTTAAAGTGAAAACTGTTCTTAACTTTACAAAAGAGGTCAAGCAAACGACTCGATGGCCCACATGCAGCAGTAGTGCAGAACTGTTGTTCCTGAGGTCATGGAGCACAAGAGCACCTTCCTGATGAACTTACCTGGCTCACGTGCCAGTGCATCAGGAATCCTGCCTGCATCTGGAAGGAGAGGGCCTTGCCTCCTCCAACTCTTGTGTAGAGTTTTGTCCTGTGTTTTGAGAAAGGCAGTTGGGATTACAAACAGCAAGAGGGTTAATGATCTAAAAACTGAAAGTCATTTACTGTCTGAAGAAGGAAAATGAGAAATTCCGTTGCAAGGCTGAAATTCAGATAGGGTTTGAGCCAAGAGATTCTTAAGTGACCTTTGGATGTGAGGTTATTTACACAGTATGGTACAGTGTGACCTGGTCCCATCTTTCTGCTTAAAAAGTGATCTGATGCTGCTTTCCTTAGGCCAGTTGTGATTGAGAATCTCTACTGCCAGGGCTTTATTCACAAGAAGGCCACCTCACACCAATCAAGCTTTCTCCAAGACAGAAAGATAAATGGGCCTGTATGACACAGGGCCTTCAGCTCTTCCCTTTCTCAAATTAGCCAGCATCCCTGGACACAAACACACATGCCTGAGGTTTTTCAGTAGAGAATATCTGCTTCATTAATTTTCCTGAGCAAAGAAAATGAAACAGGGATGTATTTGTCAGGGGTTGTTTCTTTGGTGTCCTCCAGTTCTGCCTGAGTCCTCAGGAGTAAATCCAGATCCGCGTTGCTGCTGTGAGATTGGTGTCTGAGGCCTAACAAGTTTGTTAGAATGAGAAGAACATGAATACCTCAAAGGAACATCCGCAAAGAATTTTATTTTTGAGGCTCTATTCTGTTCCTCCTAGTGTTTCATTGTTTTCAGTTGAGGTTTCTATTGATAAAAACTTTGTATATATATATTTGCATATGCTTGTAAAGTCATACACGACAATAACCCTCAAGTAGTTACCAGTTAATGATGAGCAGCTGCAAAGAGCCTCTTATTAGAGGGCTTTCTGCCATTCCTTTACATTGTGTGGTTATTAGAGCCGTTTATAAATTAAATAAACTTGCACCTCGTGGTTATTGGTGACTAGGGAAACGTGGGCAAACCAGCTGCTACTTTAACTGTGCCCTTCTGAAGCAGTAGAGGCTTTGAAAATAAATAAAGGCTTTTAACTGCAGGCTGAACTGCAGGCTGTGATCCATGAAGAGCTGGCAAACCACACGGTGCCGACTCCTCTCTTCTGGGTGCATCTGTGTGTGTCTGAGGCCTTTGTTCCAGGGGAACTCGGAGGCCTGTAAAAGCAGCTGGAAATCAGGGAGACAGCCTGTGCACCTCTGCTGTAACCTGCTGGTTTTTTGAAGACTCATAGTCCCCATTTTCTTTCTTAAGAAGTGACTCCTCTAATTGAGGAAGATAGGTGAGACTAGGCTCATCTGCACTTTGAAGCAGTCTGTGTTTTCAGTGTTTGAGAAACTTAATTTTTTTTCCCCCTAATTTAGTCAAGAGGTTGAAAAGAGAACAAGGGGAAAGCAAATCAAATCATGACTTCAGATTTTAGAGCTGGCAGGGAAACATTTTTTTGCATGTCTGGTTATTTGAGTTTCCAAATTTAGAATTTGGAAAAATGTTTGCCACTCAAAATACCAGCTCAAAAATCATTAGGAAGCGCCATGGAGAATATAGTAAGTAACTCCATTATTGACATCATGTCATAATTAGGAAATTCATGAGACTTGAGGAATCCTGTGCTTTCAAACATTGTCCTGTTCAGACTGTATTTTCTTACCCATTTCAAGTCAAATTACATTGTTTGCAGTGCAAATTACTGCCTGAAAATGGATTTACATTTCTCTGTGTCATTTATCAAGTGTTAAAGGTGACCTGCAGTTGCAGTGCTGTCAAATTATATGCTGTATACTCTAAAAGTAGATAGTAAATGTGTAGTACTTTTGCTAGGTAATGTAGCTGTATCTCAATTTTATGTGTCTACCGTGGACCAGATAATATGCAAAGATAAAGATTTCTGACAGTACTTTGCCATAGGCTGCTGCTAATTTGTCTGTATTTTCTCAAAAACTGCTGCTTTAGGTAGCTTTGGAATTTTTTGTCTCTTTGAAGGAAAGTATTCTCTTTGTCAGTTGGGAAATTTGTCTTTAAAATTAGGTTGGGTTTTTAAATTGGAAGCACAGGAATCTTAATACTACTAGTACATTATTAGCAAAACCAAGGAAATTGTGGTTCTGTGGCTGATGGGGACTTGGTACAGAAATAAACTACTTTATTTTTTAAAGTCTGTGAAGTTTCCGTGGCAAAGTATGGAGTGACTTTGCTTAGAAGAGCTTTTGTGTGCAGGTTTTATGTCTGTGATGTGCAGTTCGTAGTTGGTAAGTGCTGTGCACCCTCCACAGCTCAGTGTCTCTGCTCCTGCCTGTTATTTCTTACCTGACTCGCCACAGCAAGATGAGGTTGATAAGAAAGTACTACAATTTCAGCTCTGCCCTCCTGCCTGGCTCTGAAAATCACCTGAATTAAAGTTTCATGCCATGGCTTTCAGCCAAGCTGGAGTGCAGAAGTTGAAGGAGTTTTTCCACGTGTGAGGATGAAACAAAACGGAGAGGTTTGGCTCCTCTAAATTTGAGCCCAGAGCTTTGGAAAAAGAAATAAAACCATTTTTATTTAGCTCAAGAACTAAGTAGTGTTTGTGGGAGTAAAAGGAAAGGGAGAAGGGTGAGAGTAACATCGTTGTAGCTTCAGTGTATTGCAGTTACCAACAGTGAGCCAGGGTTAGTGCCTTGACACATATTGATACATTTCCTGAAGGTTTGAAATGCATCAGTCCTACAACAGTGTGTTTACCTCTTCCCTCCTCCTGTTTTTGCTCGTGGTTTGGATGTTTCTCCCAGTTTTCCTGTCCCTTCACAGGCCTTTGGTGTACACTTTAAACCTTGTCCAGTCTAGTCTAGCCTACTTAATTTGAAAATTATTTTAATCTTGGGTCTAGGGTGGGTTTCAGGATTTTACAATTACTCTGAAGAGTCAAAAATCAGTGGGAGTATTAAAAGCCTTAATAAAAATTACAGCTTTGGGGTTGAGGAGGTGAGACTGGCAATGGCTTAGAAGAATTTGTCAGGTATATTATATGTATTTGAGACAGCATATCCAGATCCAAATTTATAGCTGTTATCAATAATTAATGTCTCTTATATGCCTTTTTTTTTTGCCGTTCCCAGTTATTTGCTAAAAGAAAATAGCATGCTAAATAATTTAGCTTAATTATATTCTGTAGTGTGATGCTGTTCTGTAATCTGTCCAGGTGGATTTCTTTGTCCTGTGGGTTCTGACCCTAGGACACCTTTGCTTGCTGGGAGGTTTTATTGGCAAGTTGTGATGCCAGCAAGCAGGCCTGGGATGAGCCCAGAGTGCTGCTTCAGCTGTCTATGCAATGTAGCTGTAGTTCAAGAAATGTCAAATGTATTTTTTTTTCTGAACTTTGGGAAGTGGTTTGCTTGTGGGGTTGTTTTTTGGGGGTGGGGGGGGAGTGTTTTGGGTTTTATACTTGCAGCTTGTGTTTTACAGCTTTACAGCCCACAGGTATGGAGGTGTTTTATGTTCCCTGTACTGCACTTGAGCTGTTCTGTAGGTGGTACATCAGGCTCACCTTGCTGACATTTCACCTGTGAAAGTTGCAAACACCCCCCTTTCTAATTGTTACTGTTTCAGCCATTCCTGTACTTCATATGTTAAATTCGTTCATCTGGAGCAGCTTGTTCCATGTTCCTTAAGCTGGAGTGAAAAAGGACTTCAATAGCCATAGCAGATTGCCTTCTGCTAATTGCTTTATGGCACTGTTAATAAAAGCCTTTCTAGAAATATCTCTGTATAAAGGGACAAGGATTTTCAGCCTTGCATCATAACCCTCTCCTAACAGAGTATTTTTCCCTCTTTTTTTTTGAACAAGACTTGCATGCTTAGCTGAACAGATTCAATTATTTTCACCCTGGATGACTGAAAACAAGAGTAATTGGAATAACAAGATAGAGGCACAGAATAGGTTGTTTTGTCCCCCTGCTGTGACACACCACCACATCAGTATTATGGAGCGATGCTTCACCTCAGTTTTCAGAAGCTTTTACTGACTGATTGTGCAAAGCTTTTATGCTTCTAACTGTGCTCTAGTGCCTGGAGTTAAGTACAAACAAACGTTTTGACATTGGGGCTTTGACCTAGAATCAAAAGTTGCTTTGAAGATGCAGTGTAGATGTCTGACACTTTATCTCACTTCTCTCTCTTTTTAAAATTTTGTTTTGGTACATAATAACATGTGGGCTTGATTGTTTGATGTTTTCCTCACCATATGGCCGATTGAGTCTGTGGATTGAATTGCCTTATGTTTTAAAATCTATGTATTCCTCTAAAATGCCGTTCCTGGTGCCAGCATACCTTCTGCTTGTCACTGGGTCTGCTCTGTCTGTCACCCTTGTACCTTTCCAGCTATTCAGCATCTAAAGGTTGTACTGAGGCATGTGACAGCACTCTGAGAACTGAGAGCTAATGCAGCCTTGCCCAGTGATAAGACAGAACAGATAGCTTGCAGGTGATATTTCTGGAGATGACACTACCTGCTGTGAGTAACTTCTAAACCCTGTGTAGTGCCAGCACCTCTTCCAGTATGAGGTAACTTACATTCACACTACTGAGCTATATGGGCTTAGAATTCTGTTTTTACAGCTTGGGAACTTGGATTTTGTCCTAATTTTGTGATCAACTTGCTTAAAAATAAAGGCTATATCCCTTCTCATCCCGGGCATCAAGTGTTTCAAAGCACCTCATCGCTTTCTGAATAATTAATTATTTCCTTTGTCACTTTAGGTATTTCTGGGAAAAGCCAGCTTCTGTTTGCACTGGTCTTCACTACCCGTTACCTGGACCTCTTCACTTCATTCATTTCATTGTATAACACATCTATGAAGGTAGAGTATGCTGAGAGTTAGAAAAGCCAGTGATGTTGCATGCAGAGTGCATGATTTCATTAATAAAAGCCACTTTGAATGGCCCACTGCACAATTGTTACAGAGTAGGTTCTGGATGGGCTTTAGATAAAGAATGTGAAAGATGGACTCAAAATCCTACTTTTTTTTCTGCACTCCGCATGCATTTTTAAAAAACTGTTTGTATCAGGACTGTGACATTTAGAACAAATGGCATTTTGGTTATTGAAAATAAAAGCTTTTGGAGAAACAGTTAAATAAACTGTACTCCTCAACTGAGACATTAAAGCTGAAGTAAATCTCCTTTTATTCACTACAAGGTAAATTAGTATTCAGAATGCACTGCCAGAATTGCAGCTAGTGTTTGGTCAGAGGCTGATCAAAAGTTGACAGGAATAAGCTCTAAGGAATGTAGCTTCTGTGAGTTACACCCCTGTAACTTGCCCACTGAATATCAGTGAGCCTGAATTTGAGTTTGTTACTTCTCACTCATTCCTGCAATTTCTGGTGCTGAGTACAAGAAAATAAAGCAGTAGTCTGGGAGAGGGCAGTATGTTTGTGCTTTTTAAATCCAGTTCCTTTATTCTTGGATTTTCCTGATGCTTTTCAGCTTTAATTCAGAGGGCACTATAACTTTGCCAAGAGGAAAGACTAAATAATCAATAAGGCAAATCGTACTGAAGAATTAGGGAAATAATACTGTGAAATAAAATTTTGTGTCTTAAACTCACCCTTGCTTTCCAACAAGTGAACTGTGTATGCTTAAGTTTTAATATGAACAGTATAGATGAAGAGCTGTGGATTAAATAAAATATTCTTGAAACAGGAGCTTTTTCCATATGTAATTTCTGATTGGAAGGTACTAACAGGTGCACTAAAGGAGCAGGTAGGGGGTTTTGCCATTTATTTATTTATTGGTTGTGATTCAGGGCCATGACCACCTCTTTGTTCTGCAGCCCTCCTAACCAGGAAAGGAACGAATGTGGAAATACTAACTTGCAAAATGGTAGCCTCTATTTCAGTTTCAAAGGTTACTGCTTAGAAAGACTGTTGGATATAATTGTCTTTTCAGCCCATTATTGTAGTGTCAAGATGAAGCTGCTTGAGTGTCCCAGCACAACTTTGTGTTCTATTTACGTGCATGTAGGAGTATATAATGTTACACAGTCACTGAGAAGAGTTGAGAACTTGAGAGAACTTCAGTTGAGAAGTCGAGGCTTGAGATTCTTGAGATGAAGAAATCTGTAATATAAGAAATTTGGATTCATTCACACTTTCTTAGTGTCTTCTATGACCATACCAGCTGTGGTTAGTTTACATCTGTCGTAAAGGTTCCCTGTATCCTGTCGTGTGGTCCTTTATTCACCTGGGATGCTTGTGTAGCAGAGCCTTTGGATTCTGAGCTCCTTAATACAGTATTTGTAGGGTTTTGTATCTGTGAGCAGAGCTTTTAGTGATTAGTAGCATCTGCAAACAGTGGGGTTTTTAATCTGTTACTTCTCCATTGCAAAAAACCCTTTTTTAATGAGATCAATTGTTTGGAACATTTAATCTTTGTGCTGAAACTGGCAGAAGCTGAAATATTTGTCTAGTCTCCTGTACTGTGTTGACTCCAGGACAATGAGCTCTGTCCTGATGACGGCAGATTGACCTTTAGAAAGTCTTAGGTTCTCTCTGGTTCTGTTTTCTCACCTGTAAAATGAAGCTTTTTGCTTATTCCGCAGGGAACAGCTATAAAGTCTGCAGTGCCATAACCATTCAAAATGGTTAGACATCAGCTCAAACTGAATTCTGGTTCAGTGCTTCTCTCAGTGTGTTAGCCTTGCAGGTTTTGTGGCCTGTTGGTTGGTGAAGTGTCCAGTTGCCACTCTTCAGATTGTAGAGATGTTTGAAGGTCCAAAGCAAATCAGCCTGTTTGTGATATGTTAAATTGTTGTCTGAACGGGGCATATTGAATTTTTTTTTAATTGCCACATGCGCCACACCACGCTGGGCTTTTTGAATGTAGAAAGGTCCCTTCCATTATTATTCTGTATATGCACCTGAACATTTTTAACCTAAATGTTTGGTGCCAGTGCTTCCCCTGCAGCTGCAGAACATGTATTCCTTCTCCAGTCACTTCCTTAGGTCTGTCTGCTCTGGAAAGGGTCTTCACCTTTGGGCAGTCCCTTCAACCATGGGCATGTGATGCCTTCAAAGCAACAAAACCAGGAGAGCCCAGAGTTGCTCATTTTGAATTCTTACTCTGCTGACAAAAGTTAAGCACCACCAACAGCCAGCAAAACCACATAAACAATGCAAAGAATCAACAAAGACCACACTTAACTCCTCTTAGTGCTTATTGGGGGAGCATGATTTAATTCTGGAACCTCTATGGATTTGTTTTGGTTTTTTGTTTCTTTCTTTCCTTGCCCTCAGCTTATCTACATCGCTTGCTCGTACGCCACCGTGTACCTGATCTACATGAAGTTCAAGGCCACCTACGATGGAAACCATGACACCTTCCGAGTGGAGTTTCTGATAGTTCCTGTTGGTGGGCTCTCCTTTCTTGTCAATCATGACTTCTCTCCTCTGGAGGTGAGTTGATTGTGGGCAGGAGATGATATATTTTTTTTTCCTCAAAGTATTTGGAACATGAGGATGAGCATTTTTAGCCTGACCAGTGAGTGGTTGAAGGGTGACTATGTTTAGTAGGTTCAGGCTAATCCTTTCCTCAATGAATCTGTGTGCTTCAGAGGTCTGTGCAAATTTAAGACACCTCAGGAGACCAGCACTGTTACCAGCATTGATTATTTTATTAAGCAGAAGACTGTGTTTTTTCCAGTACACTCTGATGGCTGTATTCAGAATTCCTTTTGTTCAGTTTGTTAAAGAAATCCCCAGGAATGCAGTTTGTGAATAGTTGGTGCCACCTGGTGAAAACAAAAGGAATTATACTACTACTTAAATTTTACAGAATTGCAAATGGTCTAGAGTATTAAAAAGAATTGTGTTGTATTTAAAATGCAGCTAAGTGTTTAATTGAAGAAAATTTATATTAGAAATGTAATTATAGAGAGTTCAAACAGGTAATTTTTCCTACAAAATAGAGAGTAATTTTAGATGCGTGTTTTACATGGACTGAGCAGCATTTTTATATTGGGGTTAAATGAATTTATTATAGAGTAAGGGAATTTGAATTGCAACACTTCAAGACATGTTTTAGATTTTGTTCTGTGTTAACTCATTCTTAAAACAAATAGATAAAAAATGGAAGAACACTGTGAGGGAAAAAGGACTTCATCTTCCCTGCAGCTTTCTCAGCACAGGCTCTGTAAGCTGTACGTCATGGTAATGTGAGGTGGATGCACACAGGTTCCCTCACAGGTAAACCTGTGTGTGCCAGCTCAGCAGAGAGCTGGTTTGCAGAGTCTGCTGTCTGCCAGGAGAGCCCCCTCCCACCATCCTCTGGTTGATTATGAAGCTTTCACTTAGTTTTTCCTGTACCAAGGAAAGTTTGCCAAAATACTGTACCTGTTATGAATCAGTAGGCTGTACATTGTTAGAGAGTGAGAAGTCAGGCCAAGTCAAATGTTTTCTGTCCTACTGCTACCAGTAAGACAGTTGAATATACCTGTGTTTTATTCCTTTCAGATACTGTGGACCTTCTCCATCTATCTGGAATCGGTTGCTATTCTCCCTCAACTCTTTATGATCAGCAAAACTGGAGAAGCAGAGACCATCACTACTCACTATCTTTTCTTCTTGGGTCTGTACCGTGCCTTGTACTTAGTCAACTGGATTTGGCGCTACTACTTTGAGGGATTTTTTGACCTCATAGCTGTTGTTGCTGGTGTGGTCCAGACCGTTCTGTACTGTGACTTCTTCTATTTGTATGTTACAAAAGGTAAGTACCGCAGTAACTTCCAGCTTCAGGTTGTGGAATGTAGCAGTTAACAGGTTCATAGGGATCTGCTGCATCAGTGTTACGAGCTCGTTAATTCTGTGTGCGAATTAGTGCTGAAATATCCTTAATTTATCCAGTACATTTTTGCTACTGGGGGGCATTTCTGGGGTATGGGTAGAATATAAATGCATAGATGGTCTGATAAAGTTTTGGAAAAACTTAAGTATGGCTAAATATATATTGCTGTTGCCTTCCATGCATAAGCATGATCCTCCTGCATCCCCTGACCATGTACACTGTTGCCTGCAGACCTCTCTCAGTGGACTAAATACCATAAAAGTTGGAAGTGTTTTGGTTGTCGCTGTTCATGCTGAGTGTAGAAGCAGACACTTCTGCTGGGTGCCTTAATAATTCTGCCCTTACTCACATTCCATCATGTAACCACAAAGCTGCATGGGGCTGTGTTGTTTTAGTCATAATTCTTAAGAGACTGTAGTGAGGGGCTAGTATATCCTATGAGGATGAAAAATGGGAATTCCAGGGTGCCACAAGAGGGCAAGATTAGAATTGTTAATTCTAGTTTTACCAGTGTGTGTTGAAGAGAGAGGCAGCCTGGCAGGACTGTCTGCAGTGGACCCATTAGGTGTGAAAGGTTTTGGTCCCTTTGGCATTTTAACAGTGTTTGCTTCTCCTACGTCACAACTTTGTTTTGCTGACTGTTTTCTCTCCCACTTTTCTTGCAGTTCTCAAGGGAAAGAAGCTCAGTTTGCCAGCGTAAGTGCCAAAACATCACCAGCATCTGTCCTTTTGGATGCTTGGACAGAACAATCCTTATCACAAGCAAAGGCGAAGATGCTTGAGACAGAAAGTCAGAAACACAGCTCTTTATAGTGCAGGTAGTCATCAGCGGCTCTGTAAGAACGGAGGAAAAACAACCAGCAGATTTCTGTTTGATGCATCTTGCCTTTATCTTTTTTATTACTATGTATAAAGATTTTTTACATAAAGAAACTTATACTGTATTAATAAATTCAGTGTATGGTTTCAATTGGAATAGTTCCAAAAGTGAGATTTTTGTGAGATTGTTTATGACCAGGAACAAGTGCAAACGTTTTTTTTTAATTTTCAAGATTTTCTTTGAAATGACTGATTTTTTTTTTCTTTTTTTTTTCAGTGCACAAATATGTGCATCCTTGATGGATGGTAGTCATCTGTTCTTTCCCTTTGATTCAGTTTTCATTCCACTATATTTATTTTTTTTTCCAAAAGGCGAATATATGTCAACTCTAAATCTGAAACCACCAATGTTTGATGTGATGTGCTGGTGCCCAGTCTTTGTGCCATCTGCTGACATGGAGTTCCTTATTCAAAATACAAGTTGGTGCTAGAAGGGGAACAACTACCAAATGTGACTGTTCCCCTTCTAAAACAGCCTGATGGCAAGAGGGCAGTGAGGAAATCACTTGAGGCCACAAGGATGGGCCCTTTCCTGTTCTGCCATGGTGTCTGGGAAGGTAATCCCAATAATGAAAGCACTTGGCAGCCCAGGTCGTGAGGGGTAAGAGATGCGATTGTGTTACTTAGTGGCAAATGTTTGTGACTGTGTTGTTTGTTCAGGAAGAGAAGGTTAAATATCTTGGATGTTCAGCCCTGCTCCACCATTACAGCTGTAGGAATGGGAGACATGTAAGTTGTTGATTACAGAAATCTGTGGGTGATCATTTTAAACAATATCTACATTTTCTTATTAATGAATGCTTTATAAGCAATTTCCATGTTCAGCTTCAAGTGGTTTTCGATGTCACTTTTGGACAATTAATATTTTTTTTTATAAACTTTTCAGAATCAGCAGCACCAGTTACCATTCTTCATCCTTTAAATGATTCCCTTTTTTTACTGAGCTGTTGCATGATTTATCCTGTGTTACCATCCTCAATAAACACTTTATGAAATGGTGAAAACATTTCGGTTTTTTTTTTTTCCTCCTTCATTCCTGAATGTGAAAGTTCTCTGTTTGCCTGGGACTGGATGAAAAGTTGCAGTGAGGACGCGTTGCTTAATGTCACTGCTGGATTGAAATACGAAACTTTTAAAGCTCTGAGGGGCATTATCACTGATGGAAGCAACGATGACTGAGTTCTGCTTGTTTAATAAGAGCTCCGCCTCCAGCCTGCTGCAGAGGAGGATTTGGTGCTTGCACGCCTTCTGTTTTACCTTCCATTTAATTTGCCGTCACTACCTCCCTCACCGGTGCTGGTTCTCATTCCTAAGCCCAGCTGAGCAGTGTTTATTTGCAGCTGGCGCGCCGCCGTCTCCGCTGTCTCAGCTGCTCCGAGCCCAGGTCTTTCCCCGTTGCCGGAACAGCGGAGCCCGGCGGCTCCGGGCCCTTCCCGCTCCGGGCCCTTCCCGCTCCGTGCCGGCGCTCGGCGGCCATGTCCGAGCCTCCTCCTGGGCCAGTGACGTCACGGCGCCGCGCACGCGCCTGGCGGGAGCCCCGCCCCATCCCGGGGCACGCGCGCGGGGCGACC
>VZRQ01003872.1:127649-154263 GCA_013397975.1 Machaerirhynchus nigripectus | reverse complement strand
GGGGCTCGTGGTGTTCGGTCGGCGCTGGGCCATCGGCAGCGACGACTTCGTGCTCCCGGGAGCCTTCGAGCTGTTCGTTAGGCTGGTGTGGTAAGGCGCGCCCCGGGAGCGCTGGCCCGCCGGCCCGGCCGCTTTCCCGGCGGGATGAGCGGTGCCTGCGGCCCGGGCGGTGTCGGTCCGTGGCACATCACGCACGGTGCGGTGCCCGCGCTGCCGGAGCGCTCCGGGCCGCCGTCACCCGCTGTGCCTAATCTCCGAGTAGCGCTCGTGTGGTTTCGTAATTCGTGCGGTGACTGCTTTGTGTCCGCCAGCCGCGTTGCTTTGGGATCTGAGGGACGGAGCGAGTAGCACCACGCAGGGAGCCTGTGGCTCGGCGTGCACTCGACTGAATTGTGATTCCTGCTGAGTGTTCGTGTGGTGGTTTCATTCTGACACTTTCCTTATGTAACAGGTCCCTTGCTGTTAATCTTTGTGCAGCGCTTTCGTTAAGACGAGCGCTATCGATCAGGTGATCACTTCGCAGCAGGCGCTTCCCCCTTCCGGCTGTAACTGTTGTTATCTCGGCAGGTGGATTGGGATTCTTGTCCTTTACACGGTTCACAAGGGGCAGTTTAACTGTCCTGGGGGAGGATTGCTGCACAGCTACCTGCTCGGCCTCCTCATCCTTCTGGCTTCCATAATATGTGCGTTATCTGCTCTTGTATACGTCAGTATGCAAGGTAAATAGTTAATAATTATACTTTATGTTTATCTGCTAGAATTGTAATAGATATGTGTTTTTAATCCAGAGCTGACATTAAAAGCTACCAAAAGCTCAAGTGTTTTGATGGTAGTCAGACTTGAAGAACTCCATCAGCATTAACATGTTTACTTTAATAGTATTACCTTTATTAGTCTGGAATCTAACATAATAGACACAACAACTTAGTGCAGCTAATGGTTCACTGCTATCAGAACATCCTGAAAACCCTCTCTGCCTGACCTCTGATGGAAACTGCTCCACCTCTTTGACAGGAATTTAGGGAAATGCATCCAGAATCATCTGAAGTATCGTGTTAGTTCTGCTTTGCATGGGCAGGTTTAGTCATGTCTTCTGGAAGTCCCTTAGCTGCAGTGGGCTGCTTGGCTAAAAGCACACAGAAAAGTGAATCATATAAATGTCGTGATAAAACTGACAGTGGGTGCTGTTAAATAAAGCAGGACCCACAGCCTGAAATGAATGGCTGAACAGAAGTAAGGATCCCAGTGCAACTTCTACTCATTTGTAGAAATGGTTCATTTTGGGTTAAAATTGCTAGGAAAGCTTTTTTTTCTGGTGGAGCACCTGATCATCGAAGTAATGTTAAGAAGATTAATTTGAAATATGTGTGTGGTCTCTGGAGTAACAGATGAGACTCCACAGTTTCTAATATATTGGTTCTCATGACACACTGAAAATAAGTACTTATGCTTCTGTAAATAAGTATTTATACTTCTTTCCATTTAAGCAATTTTAAGAGTGCATGAAGAGAAGCTATGACAGAGCAGAGGTGTGGATGATAATCCTGGCCTTGAATCTGACCATTGGTTTTCCTAGAGTTTCCAGAGGAGGGAAAGTAAGATCAGCCAGACTGTGCTGTTTATATCAAAGTTTCACAGAATATTCTGGGTTGGAAGGGACCCACAAGGATCATCGAGTCCAGCTCTTAAGTGAATGGCCCATACAGGGATCAAACCATGTCCTTGGTGGTGTTAGCACCAGGCTCTAACCAAAGTTACAGAGGTGAGATATGTCACTGTAAACAGCAGTAATAAAAGAATCTTGTTCGGTATCAAAGTACAGCTACAAGGCCATTGTAACTAAGGGATGGAAGAATTCTGAGGCCAGATAAATTTCCAAGAACATAAAGGGTGAGGTGTGTTAGACTGTGGTTGTAATGTGTGGGTTTGAGTGTGCTGAGTCTTGCACCAGCCCTGGCTGGAGCCCTCCCACTGTGGGGGTGGTGCTGAGAAAGGAAAAGTTGTTTAGAGGAACCACAGTTCCATCTGATTGTGTCTGTGTAAGCAACCACGCTGCTGCAGGACAGGCTGCAGCCTGGGAATGGGAAAATGCAACCTCTGGATCAAGGCCTTCTGAAACAGCTTTATCACTGGGTGTGAACCACAGCTGTGTAATTGGAAAATTGTTTCCAAAGCTGTTTTTGTTCTGCAGCCTTTACAAATTACCTGTCTACACCTGAGCACGTACACCCCACTACCTCATTACCCTGGGATCTGCAAACTGGTTTAAGGAGATGAGCTGGCCAAAAGTTACTCCCTTTTTATTGCCTGAGAGTGCTAAAACGAAGAGGTTATTAGTAAATTAACCAAACAGAAAATAGCCTGAGAAGTATTCGTCCTGGTAATGGTCCCACTTTTGTTCTCCTATTATTATTTAGTAACTCCATTAACGAAACTTCATCGTAGCCCAGCAAAATAGCATCTGAAAATGAAATATTCAACCAAGCTAAATAAAAGCTAAATAGAATAATAAAAGGCCCCAAGTGTCAGGAGGAACTATAGGTGAGCCATTGCTCCTGGATGCAGCTTTGGCTTGTGCTGGGCACAGCACTGCTGCCTCGAGTTCAGTGCAGGATTGTCTCTGACTAGAGTTGTTTTGGGTTTTAGTAGAGTAGATTCTAAGAATCACAGCTATAAACCCGTTGTAGTTTTTCTTAGCTTCAGTGATAGCTTTCCATTAGTATGAAAGAACCTGATACTTTCAGTTGTTTCTACGTTCTATAAAGCCCAGAAAGTTCGTATTTCCAGATAGGATTTTATGTACTTGAGGTGCAGTTGTGAACAATTCTTGTTTTAAATTCTCTCTCTAATTTCAGGAACAATTTCTAATCCAGGCCCAAGAAAATCACTTCCCAAAATACTTTATACTCGCCTGCTTCTCTATTTCCCTGAATTCATCTGGGCTGTTGTAGGAGCTGTGTGGGTGTCAGACAACAGTGTGCAGTGTGAGAAGACTGTGATAAATGGTGTCATTGGGACAGTTATTGCAAGGTAAAGGTGCCTCCCCACAAATCCAATCTTGATAGTGTATGTGAAAAGGAAAACGAGTCGGTATCCTTCCTGGAAAAAGCTGCTTGCCTTGGGAGAGAGAGCATGTCCTGCAGTGAAGGAAAGGAGGTGAAGGTCAGGAAGGGTAAGAGAGACAATGGGAGTGTAGAAACCTGGATAAATGTGAAGGGGGTAGTAACCTGGCCACTTAGCTGGTAGTGAAAAATGGAGCTGTCACACCTCTGGGCTGCTGCTTCCAACCACAGGGCTGGGATTCCGGGTTCGGTGCCCTGTGTGAACTGAGCTGACAGCCCTGTTCTGGTGCCCAGAGTATTGCAAGTCCAGTCCCAGGAGCTGCACTCTCAGGACAGCAGCAGAGGTCTCCATACAGAATTCCATACCCAGCTTTGTTTTCGGTCTGTCAAGATCTGTAGTTGGGATTTCTTGCACACTTGCCAGAAGTGTCTGGTTTCACAGATCAGTTATCCCACTCCCTCCTGTCTGGCAGCTGGATTATCATCGTCTTTACCATCATTGGAGTTGTCATTGTCTTTGACCCCCTCGGGGGGAAGAAGACTTTCTACCTGCCTGACGGTGTGAGCCGCAACCTGGAGAGCAGCCAGTCGGGGCAGCTGCTGTACAACGTGAAGAGCTCTGCCACCAGGGTGTGGGAGAAGAGGATCCGGCTGCTGTGCTGCTGCATCGTGCAGGACGATGACCACCGGGTGGCCTTCACCAGCATCGCCGAGCTCTTCCGCAACTACTTCTCAGTAAGAGGGAGAGCCTCGCTTGGGTTCAGAGAGAGTTCTGCAACACTGAGGTCTGGGATGGTTTTACACAGTCTTCCTTGTCTTTGTACAGGACACTGATCTGGTGCCAAGTGACATAGCAGCTGGTTTGATTCTGCTCCATCAAGAGCAAGATAAAATGGAGAATTGCCCCAAGGAGCCTGAAGAAGTCCTGTGTCATTCTCCATCCTCTCTCGTGGTAAGATAGGGGTGGTGCAGCCTCTGGTGTAATTCTTCTAGGAAATGGCGCCAGAGCAAATTGAAATGCACTTCTTTCTGTAGGGGTTGTTTTTTTGGTTTTGTTTATTCTTTTAACTAAATTAAACACTGCAATAAAAATTCATAACAATGTAAGTTATTAATAAATGCAGTGAAAACAATTTGATGAGTTTATGGTCAAAACATGTTTCTGCCTTTGCATGAATAGAACTTATATCTGAATGGGTAATTGAGTGCAAAAAAGGAACCATTTAGGACATTTGATCGTTGTTGAACAGTTGGGAGAGAAAGGGAACAGAAGGAGAATATAATATTTGGTGCTGTTTGCCTAGAACTGAGAAGGTAGTCTTCTAGTATGTATTGTGGGCTGTTTGTCTGCTGCAAATACCCAGACAAGGTAAAGAGCAAAAATAGCATATTTTAAACGCTTGCAGGTGGTGGGTTAGTTTGCTAACTGATGTTTTGCTAGACATCAAGGGAAAAGTGCCTTTGTAAATTTTTCCCCCTCCTTTTGGCCTATGTTTCATAGATGTATGTAGTTTTACTTCAACCCGTGCATCTCTGTCAACTTCCTTTTGAATCCAGCCAGTGTGATGGGGTCGTGCTTTAAAAGTCTGTACCAGAGAGATCTGCTGCAGACTCTTTGGCCTTCCCTTGGACATCCGTAGGTAACATATGTGGAGTGGATGTTGTTTTTAGCATTGAGCTTATCACTGTGTCAGTATTGGAACAAACTGATTCAGTGAGAGCTTTACAAGATCCTTGAGCTGTGTAGCTACGTAAATAAACACAGACTTTTTCCTGAAATACGAGTGGCTATTTTTAGTTCCTCTTAGACCCTGAGGTTTTCCTTTGGGGTTGTGTGTATTTTGTCATGCCTTGATTTTCAGTAGCCTGTGTTCAGTTTTATTCTGAGGCTGCCTAACACACCTTCCTCCCTCTCTCTGCTTCCTTTTCTTCCCCTGTGTGCTTCCAGACCGATGATTTGGATGTTGAGCTGGAGAATGCTGCTCACTACATGCTGTTTGCTGCAGCTGCCTATGGCTGGCCCTACTATGTATACACCAACCCATATACTGCACTCTGTAAGCTCAATGGTGACTGGTAGGTTTGACCCAAGAGCTTCAAAAAACACACAGCTGCCTTCTATTTAACTAGTCTCCGCAGAAATAAAATAGTTGCAATAGCAGTATTATTGTTGCAATGAACTATATCACTCTTGGGAGTACCTGAGCTTGAGTGGTAGAAATATCTTTCACAAATTTAGAGAAAATTCCAGTGTCTTTCCACCCTCAAACCTCTAACCACCCACAAAGATTGGGGTTTTTTTTTCATGAGAAAAGTTTGTGATTAAGATAAAAAAAATTAATTTAGCAAAATGACAAAGGAGGAACGTGAATTAAATGAAACATGTTTAGAATGAGGCCTTTTCGAGGTGCCTTTTGGGCACAGATGTACATATAGAAATAAAAGTCTCTCAGCAGTTTTGCCTGTCTTAAGGAATTAGCCAAAGTTCCCGGTCCCTCCAGCCTCCTTTTTGTTCCTTTTGACCCCTTTACTCAAAAATTTTTGTGGCCAGTGTCATTTTGCATATTGCTATGTAGGATTGCTCTGTGTGACCATTGATATTTGTGACTGTAAGAATGATTTTTGTAATTACTAACATGAAATATGAATATAATCTACTGAAATATAAATCACTTGGAGAAAAAAGTTATCACATAATACTTGGGTAAAACATGAGATAAGACTGCTGTGCAGATTTTTGTTTGAATTTCCTTTTTCCTTGTTTGTATTTTCTCTCAGTGGCTTTTAATCTTAAGAATTCTTTCTTACTGCACTGTTTGCTCTGCCAGTGGTCCTGTAACAAGGCAGAGGTAACACCTTGTATCAGACTACTGGTGCTATTGCAAAAAGGAAGCACTTTTGGTTCCTGGCAGAGGGCCTTCTGCAAATTTAACTGAGTTTCATTCCTTGAAAGGAAACCTAAAAAATTGGAACATGAAAGTTTTTCTCTTCTGTGTTTGTTAGTTGCAGAAATAGACCAACAGATTCTGATATAACGGGCAGTGATCGTCATAACTTTCACTTTGGATCCATCCTAAAAATAACAGGACTGCAGTACAGAGACTTCATTCATATCAGTTTTCATAACAAGGTAAACAATCTGGACAGGCATTCAGCAAGCTGTAGTGATGAATTCAGGGAAAGCAAGGGGTGAAGGGTCTAGTTTGCCTTCAGCATTTATGAAGTTCAGGATGCAAAGCCAAATGAAAACATTCAGTTTGGATTTCTTTTCTAATCTAATGGAACAGCCACAATCCCATTGACATAAATCTGTCTCAGTACTGAAAAAAGGCACTTAGGCTAACCAGATAAGAGACCAATTCAGCTTCTTTCCATAGTACAATATGGAGCTCAATGTGAGCTTTCAGAAGGTGAGAATGAGTGATTGCCCTTACAAAATGTTGGTGTCTTTACTGATTACATTTTTGTCCTCCAGATCTATGAGATTCCATTTTTTGTTGCTTTGGATCACAGAAAAGAAGCTATCGTGGTTGCAGTGAGAGGAACCTTGTCTTTTGAGGTATCATCCATCTGATATCAATAATTAGCTTTATAGAAATGAGTGAACTCCCAGTACCTAGAGGAAATTGTGTTATGCTGGCACATGTAAAAATAACTCACTCACAGGTACGAGTCTTCCAGGTTTAAGTTGTGAGTCCCCCTGCCCTTGGCTGGGTAATATTCCCTATGCTACTGGAAGAGAGAGTGGAGGACAGGCAGTGGTAATTCCCAGTCACTGTGAGTGGAGGTGCATCCATAATGGGGTGTCTGCAGTTGGAAATAGTTGCCAGACTTGGAGCTGTGGTTGCTGTGTTTCCTGGGGCGGTGGTGTGTGGTGGGATGTGTTGTGCTGCTCACACAGCTGGTAGCCAGCTGGTGATGTCCCTGTGACAGGGGTGAGCACCAGAGCACAACCCACGGGCCACAGAGCCCTGCAGGGAGCTGTGACCAAGGCTTTGTTCACAGGACATTCTCACTGATCTGTCAGCGGACTGCGAAGACCTGACACTGGAGGAGGTTCTGGAGAACGGGTTTGTGCATAAGGTGTGTGCAGCCTGTGGCTGTTTGTAGATCAGCTCAGCAGTAGCAAGCTATAAACACCTGGGATCCTTAGTTAAACAGAAGAATGTTCTCCCTGTCAGATGGATTGCACAAATTATTTCAGGGTTTGGAGCATCAAATACTGCCTCTGGCACTGCAAGGTAGAATTTTTAATCCTCTTGCCAGACCTAATGTCCTTATGAAATCCTCCAAAACCTTTTTAACCCATAAGTACAATACAAACAGACCTCCTGGTTGTAACCAGGCCTCTGTCGGGAGGATGTTAAAGAGAAGAGCAGCTTTGCAAAAAGAAAGTTGTTGTGTGATGATGTTGTATTTAAACTTAGACATGTGTCACACCTCTGATTAGATAACCCTTCTAACCTGAACTGCTCTCTTGTAGGGAATAACTCAGGCTGCAAGTTACATCTATCGGAAACTAATAAATGATGGAATTTTAAACCAGGCTTTCACAATTGCCCCAGTAAGTTACCTTCCAAATAATTCGGTTTGTCAGAGAAATTACCCACAGCTTTTTCTGTGTCCATCTAAGTTTGTCTTTCTGTCTGTAGGAATATAAACTTGTGATAGTTGGTCACAGTTTGGGTGGTGGGACAGCATCTATCTTGGCCATCATGCTCAGGAACTCCTTCCCCACACTGAGGTGTTACGCCTTCTCTCCCCCAGGAGGGCTCTTAAGGTGAGACTTCTGTTGCTTGGTTCTGTGTCTAAGCTGTAAAAGTCTTTAAGGCACCTGCCAGGTGTGTTAGGTGGTAGCTGTGGGCCTGACTGTGGGAAGAGTTTATATGGTCTCCACTCAAATTAATTTGCTCCATCTGGAATTACAGTGGAGTCCTTGGCAGAATGTTGCAGAATGAAACACATGCAGGGAATTCTGTCAGGCAGTGTAATTAGAGTTTAATAAATGTTCCAGAAAAACGCTCCCCTGACTTGCCTGCCGTGGCCTGTTGGACATCCACACACCTTGGAGTCAGCACTGAGGTTACTCTGTGCCACCTTCAGCAAGGAGGTCACTGACTGCAAATGCTGCTGCCACGTGCTTGTACTTTTACTGAATGATAATGATCATCCTAAAACTAAACTCTCCTTATCTCTTTAGTGCATCTAAAGTGCTTTTTCTCTCTCTTTTTTTTTAAGCAAATCACTTGCAGATTACACTAAGCACTTCATTGTTTCAGTCATTGTTGGAAAAGACCTTGTTGCAAGGTGAGATGAAAATACTTTTAAATTGATGTTTGGAGATGTGTTTGATAGCAGACAATAGGAGGCTTTGCTTTACTTTGTTCTGTGTGTTTAAACAGGTTAAGTATGCCCAACATGGAGGATTTAAAGAGAAGAATAGTGAGAATTGTGGCAAACTGCAACAGACCCAAGGTAACTAAATGCAGTTCCTGGTTAAAATAGTGGAATTGTCACCTGGGTTAAGCCCCAGATTTAATGCAGTCACTGCTGGTGTGTATATTTTTGATCTTAAAGCTGAGAGTTACAATCGTGTTTCAGAACAAAATGGTTTGCTTTCAGTTCAGTGACATTTGTGTTAGTCTCCTGTTCTGTAAAACTGTATTGTTGGAGACTAGGATTCAGTAAGACTCTGAATATACTGGTTTACAACATCAAACACCTGAAATTATCTGTTTGTTAGTTTTACTGATAAAAGGAAACTATTAAAAACATAAATGGGAAAAAAAAACCTCAAATGGCTAAAATTATGAAAAGTCAGTAAGGTTTACTTTAGTAACTAGTACCACTAGGTAAGCAAATTAATGATTTTACTTAAATATTACTGTCAGGATTAATTTGGAAAGCAAATATTTCTCTGTTACAGTGTTAATTCTTTGCTTCTTTTTACTGTTAGTGGGAAACACGGTTTTGAAAGTGCTGGATCAGTGTGGTGGCAGGCAGGATGGTACTGGAGGTACAGAGGTGTGGCTTAAAGATTCAGAACTGCCATTTCTGAACATCTGAATTTGAATCTGCCATACCCACAGGATTTCCATGTAGTCCCAGGATGTGCAGAGGGTCTGTGGGATGTCATAAATACAGAATAAGATAATAATAAGTTAATAGAAGTTACAGGTGCAAGAAAACTTAAACCTGCAGAGCAGAATCCACGTGGAGTGATTCAGCTGGTAAAGATGGTAATGTTTTCTGTAGTGTTACTAGAGGCTTGGGATCCATACTGTTGAAATGAATGTTACTGTGGGGAAAATTCAGCAAGGAGATAATTATCAAAGTTTGGGGAGCATGTGCATGAAGTAATTTTTAATCTTTTAACTGTATTTTCAGATGTGTGCAAGCACACAAGCAGAATAAGTAACTTGAAGAGATGCCAAACTTCAATCGGCCTGTTCTTCTCTCTGATTTCAGTACCAGATTTTGCTGCGGGGGTGTTGGTACGAGGTGTTTGGGGGAGATCCCGATGACTTCCCAACAGAGCTGGATGGGAGGAACCAGGATGCCCTGACCCAGCCCCTTCTGGCTGAGGAGAGTTTAATGGTTCATCGGTCGCCTTCCTACAACGCCCTTGAGGAGGAATCACACCTGAACTCACCCCCTCAGTATCCTCATCTGTATCTGCCTGGAAAGATTATCCACATTGTTGAAGAATGCAGCTCTAGGAGGTAAGTAGGTTAATGGATCCCACTCTCCCATCTCCCTAGAGTCTACTTAGAGCTCCTTCTCCCTTTCAAAGTACACTTTTCCAGCTCCGTGACTTCCTGCCTCTCCAGGACCCAGTTTTGGTTCCTGCACCTTACCCAGTTTGCAGTTTCTGTTCTGTGCCTCCCGGCTCCTTTCGGTTTCACTGCAAGCCCTGGACACTGATCCTCTTTATGCCTTACCCTGCCCATCTATTGCAGCTGCTGAAGTGAGGACCTTAAACACTTAAGACTGGCAAGTTCAGCTTTGCCAGGCTGCAGTTTCTGCCCGAGACTGCAGATCTGCAGTGTCCTGGTAGTGGTGAAGTGGTAACAAAACACCTCCTTACTGAGCAGTCACATGAATGCTGGTGATCAGAAAGAGGGGCAGTACTGCCTGTAGTACTGACCCAGCCAGGCTGGAGAGCTGCAGCTGTCCCAGTACCCAGGGTGTGCCCACAGAGCCTGTAGTTTCTCCTGTCGTTTGCTGCTTTTTTGTGGATGCAGGAAGCTGAGACAAAGACACCAGAAAGCTGAAACTGCTGGAAGAGTGAGGATTGTGGCTTTGTTGGGGCAGTGTCGTGTTCAGGGTTTTTTTGTGGTTTTTTTGTTGATGTTGGGTTTTTTAGACAAAGGAACCTGAAACAGCCCATAAGCCAGGCAGGCCGTGATATCCTCTCGTTGTGTCCTGAAAGAGAAATAAGAGCACCTCTAACTTGCACAAGACCATCTTAAAGAAGAAAAGAGAAACTGTCTCTTACAGAGAGGAAAGAAAAGTATTGGAGAGGAAACTCACTTTTTTCCTCCCATTCAGTAGATCAGTATTTTCTTTAAGCTTCACATCTTTAATTTCTAACAGTTTTAATGCTGGATTTACAAGTTAGGTACTTGAACACCTCTGATCTGACAGGTTTTCTCAATGGCTGCTCTTCTACTTTATTAATTTCTTTTCTATCTCACTCCACAGCACAGCAGTTAATCGTGGGGGGTTTTTAAGTTGGACTAGCACACAACAGCACCCATCATGTACTTGGGATTTGATTTTACAGAATGGTGCATCCTTCGTGCAGCATTGAATGTATTGCCTAGTCTCCTATTGATACCACTGTGACTTATTCCCTGAATTTGACATTAACCATGCAAAAGTGCAGTGTTTAGCCCCCTCCCCCTCCTTGCCCAGGCTGTATCCTGTGTTTTTGGGAGCAGGATTATTTCAGTCTTAGATGGTTTCTTTTCCTGTTAATGCACAGTGGAGTTCGGTGCAGTTCTGCCCTCAGGGACACTTCATGGCAGCAACTCCAGCTGTTTGCTGAAGGGCAGGCCCGCAGCTCTGGGAGCCCACCTGCTGCTGTGAGGGGGTTCCAGTTCCTCCCTGAGCCATGTCCAGAGTCTCCAGGTTGCCTGTTCCAGTTCTGACACAGCCATTGTATTTATGGTGTGTTTTTCTCCTAGGTTGTGTTCTTCAGATATTAAATACACAGCAAGATGGTCAAACGAAACCGTCTTCAGCAGCATTTTAATAAGTCCCAAGATGATCACAGACCACATGCCAGATGTTGTGCTGAAAGCTCTGAACAGTTTGTCTCAGGAACATGGATCGTGTCTGTCTTGTCAAACACGAGAGTACAACCCCAGTGCAGTATAACCACAGCTCGAGGACAACCTGGGGGGCTTTTTTGCAGGTTTCAGGTATTCAGGACACATTCCACTTTCATGCCTAAGTGGATTTCAGTACTTTTCTCACATTGCATAAAATGAACAAGGGCCTTAATGCCCTTGCCTGTGCAGCGACCTCGGGGAATGTTGTGCTGGTGAAAGCACAGATTCTGTCTCTGTGCTGAAGGCTGGGCTTTCCCACAGCGGATCAGGATGAGAAGCTCCAGCCGAGCCCGCGTACGCTGGCGCAGCAGCTGAACGCTCGTCCAAAGTGAATGTGAGCGAGGAGGGCGTGGCCACAGGTCAGAGCAGAGCCCTGCCAGACCCTGCCCAGCACCTGGAACTCCCCTCCTGGGCGCCTGGGCCGTGGCAGAGCTGTGCGGGGCCGAGGGGCTGCGGGGCAGGAGGCGGCTCAGGGCTGCAGGGGTGAGTGAGCCCGGCCCCGGCCAGGCTGCAGCAGGCACAGCTCAGTGATTGCACTATTTTTTCTTACAGATTGTGCTGGGATCCCGGGGTTCGGGGGGAGGGCTTGGTGTGGTTAAATGCTGCTTGGATATGCATGTGCAATATTCTTTCATCTACCTGTCTTTTATATTTGTTGATCTACATCACTGCTTTTATTGATTTTAAACTAAAACTACTTAATGAGAAGGAAGAAAAAGTATTGTTCAGGCCCTGGGATCATGTTGGTCAGCAGCTCTAGCTCCAGCTACTGAGCACCACTCTGATTCTGCCAAGAATGTGTAACCAGTGTACTGATTCTTAAAGAGTGGATTCCTTGTTTCTAGTGTGTAACTATTTTAATTTTTTTTTAAGGCTTAGGCGCATTTATTTTAAAAAAATTGATGTAAGTAAAATATGATGTGGTTGAGAATTAACTGTGTGGATGTTCTTGCTGTGATACTCAATATGGAGACAAAATTAAATGCACAATAAAATCGTGGCTTCTGTGCAATGACAGGGACCAGTGCTGGCTGTCAGAGCAACCAGGTCAGTGAGCCCCAGCAGGGACCGTGCTGCTCTCTGGGACTGCAGGGTCCCAGGGCACCAGCCTTGGGTGCAGCCAACACGGAGAGCAGGGCTTTAAATAAAAGGCTGGAATCTGGGGCATTTAGGCACAAACTGTAAGAGGTTCAGAGGAAAAGCATAGAGGGGAGGGGAACAGAGAACCTGCCCCCCGCTGTCAGCAGCTTTAACCCACTGCAGGAGCTGTAACAACTGCACTGAGAGGGCAAGGCCTCTGCAGAGCTGTGGCCAAGTGCAGTTTAATTTGGGCTCTCAGAGCACCACTGCCAGCCTGGGGTGTGCCCACTGTCCCTGAGGAGACACCGGGCTGCTGGCATGGAACAAGAATGTGTGCTCAGAGTGGCACAAGAACGAGACACATGCTCAGAAACTCAAACATTACCACACTCGTGATTCAAGGATTTATTAAGTCATACATGCAAAACATACTGCCAATTGCATTAGCAAAAGATCAATGTAAAAACTTCACAATTTTTCAACTTTTATTTTTAAATTTTGCTTTAGTGGTTGAAAGGGTGTAGTTCAACATCATATTCCTGCCAGTTTGGAAGGTACAGAACATTAGCACTAATTACAGAACCTCACAGACCCAAGTTACCGTTACGCAATCGATGCTGCACATGGAGTGACAGAAAGAACACTTGGCTGCATTAGTCATGTTACAGTGGGGGGATCTTGCAAATAGTGATATTTGAGAAGGCTTGTCAGTTACAGAGGTTTAAAATATAAAAATTACTAAAATGTGTAAAGCTGCTTCACATGATTTTTACACCTAGTTAATAGACTAAAAGCTCCTCAGAAAGCATAACTTACTGGGTCAGAAACAAGAGGAAAGTAAGGAGGATATGCTTGAAGGTTCTACTCTAAAAAAAAAAAAAAGAAAAAAAAGCAAACTTCTATCAATCAGAAGGTTTTAAAATACAAGTTATATTGCTCAGTAAGAAGAGATTCTACAAGAAAAGCATTTACTACATAAAAGTGGGAATGACTGATTCAGAATTGTACCTACATGAATGCCCTACTTGAAATTCAAAGGATTTCCCCATGAACACCAACCTCTCTCCACTACTGCACCTCTGGGAAAATGGTTGCTGAGCTACTCTGGCAGTGTAGTGTAAGTCAGCTGTACAGTGTCAAAATACTGTCTGGCACTATCTCTTGATCCAACCCAATATTCCATTTATTCATCACAATACAATGCTGTCAAAAGGACTAGATACACTTCAGTAAGAATAGTTATTTTTTCAATCACAGCAGCAAGAACTAGATTGCAACCAAGCCCTTACCAATGATAAAGCATTTACACTGTGACTCGGGTGTCAGTCGTTGCCAGAGATGGGTGCTGGATGCACCACCAGGCAACGGCTGTGCTGGGAAAACAGTTCAGAATAAAACACGTTAGAACGCAGTGTTCTGCTAATTCCCTGGTACTGTTACTTACTGTGAAAAACTAGAAAGAGATTTTGCATTTCCTACCAGAAATTAGAGTAATTTTCAAGAAGAATCTTTAAAAAACAGTTTAGTGCTTAGTGTTTGTAGCACAACAACGCGACTTAGTTCAGCAGATAGTTTGGCAACACTTAATTGAGCAAGAAGAGGATTTTAAAAATAAGGCTTTACATAGGTGTGTCTTTTCAGGAGTTTGCTCTTAGAAGAATGCAAGGTAAGGATCATACTTTAAACAAATGAAACCATAAAACTGTCAATTGGTTCAAGAACTGATGGAAGAGAACTAATTTATAACAGAAAAAATTGGCATGTGAATGCTCCATTGTTTGAGCAAAGCACAGGGTTGATGGGGTGGGGGAGGGTGACCTTTACAGCAGCAGACATTTTCTCTTCCTCTTCTTTACAGGAGGGGGGCACAGCACTGCTCGGATGGCTTCATCAAACACTGTCTTGAGGCCTCGCTGCGTAAGTGCTGAGCATTCGAGATACTTCACTGCGCCTGGGGGGAGCAGAGACACAGTTACAGAGCAGCTTCCCACAGCTCCAGCAGCACTGCTCCCAGCTGGCTCCACAACAAAAGCCAGGCTTTTCATTTAATTAAGGTACGAGGTCCTCCACAAACACAGCCTAGATACAGCCAACAATAACCCCACTGCCTCATACCGATCTCTTTGGCCATGGCAAGGCCCTGTGGGTAGGTGATGGGAGTCAGCTTCTTCTCCTTCAGCTTTTCAATCGTGTCCTTGTCATCCCGGAGATCGAGTTTGGTGCCCACGAGGATGATGGGGGTGTTGGGACAGTGGTGCCGAACCTCAGGGTACCACTGAAAAAGACAAATAAAAAATGGTGTCTCTTGTGTGGGGGCAGAGCTCCCTGAAGGCCCTGGAACACCACACCTGAAGGCTCCCAGTCCATCCCTTTCGGTCAGCTGGAGCAGAGGGGAGCACCAAGATCCCATCAGGGCAGGATTAGAAAAGGCACATCACTGTTAGTGAAGCCAACAGCTGTTTCTGGATACTTTGGAAATGTAGCCCATTAAGGGTTTTCCTCACACACCAGAAGAGCCCTGACCCCCCCCTTGCCCACGGAGACACCTCCTTGTGCAGCTGAGTTGTCTGAGGACATGGAATACTCCCAACAGTCCCAGAGCACGTGCAGAAGGATGGCTGGTGCAAGGAACAAGGGCTATCAACCCAATTTCTACATGCATTTGTTTTTAAACTCTTTTATTTCAAACTGCACTAAAAGGAAAGCTCCTGTTTGTGCTCTCAGCACCTTGCTGGCTGAACACTCTTAAATTACTGTTATCAGTGCATCAAGGAACAATTCATTCTTAAGTGTCATGTGCCCTGAACTTCCATGACTCACAAGTTAGGCAAATGGATTCCTGCTTTTTCAAACTGCATTTCACGTGGTCTGTGGGAAAAACAATTTTTAAAAAAGCACCTAACATTTTCCAAGCTCTGCTGTAAAGTGAACAGTATGATGAACATTCAGAAATAAAATGGCACCAGCTCATCCTTACCTTAGCACGGACATTTTCAAAGGAAGCTGGGCTCACGAGGGAAAAGCAGATTAAGAAGACATCCTACAAAACAAGTTGACAGAAGTCAGCCCAACAGAGAAACCACTGCAGAAATGTCATGAACAGGCCAGTGTCAGCAGTGCCTCCATCACACTGCCAGCTCTACCACACTTGCAAAAGGCAAGGTCAGCAATACAGTTGCACGTGACAATCAAAGGCAGCTTTCCCAGTGGGAAATCCATTCCCAGGCAGCTACAAGCAGCCAGAGAGAAGGGGGGAAACAAACAACAAACAGATTGCAGTCAAATTTATAATCAGCTCTTGCAGCAGCCAGCAATCAGGACACTAATACCACTATCTTGCGAGGGTTTTTTTCTCTAAATGTCTTTTCTTCTCCACTGACCTCATCAGCATAGGATGCTGCAAAGTGCTAACTATTAATAAACAATTCTAAAGTAGTCTTAAATTGCAAAGGCCAACTATACAGTCTGAAATTAAAAAATTAAAAAAAAAAATCACACGAGAATTTCAACAATTCTTGAGTAAATCAGAACAATCTTGCTGAACTTCTTGTAAAACTTCACTCCTACTGAATGTCAGTATAAAAAAGATTTTAGAATTTCTCTGTAACCAAATTAGGATTGAGAAGGGCATTAAAAACCTCAAAGCTCCCCCCTTTCCTTTCTAAATAATGAGAAAGCAGAAAGAAAACTGGGATTTTGCACACCTTGCTTTTCAACTGAAGGCAAAAAATTCTAAGTAAGAGCAGGTAAAACCATTTCAGAGAACGTGTTTATAGTAACTGCAGGATACAGTTCAGGTTTCACAGGTGACATGCTCCAGTCTACAAGCATTCAGATTAACCCCGACATCCACTTCCTCTGTCTGTGTTGATGTAAACCTGCTGTATGACCCAAAACTCAGGCAGTGTCTCCCAAACAAGCCCAACTTTCCCAAACCTACCTCTGCATCTGTACTTATTCCGGTACCGAGCGTGCTACAGAATCAGGCATGGCAGAGTGTTAGTTGATTGTGCTGCATTTCAAGGCTTTTTGTTAGGTCAGCAGCTGACATCTCACTGCTAAGCACTCGCACCCCAGTTGTTCATGCATCACCCCAACAGGTTTCCGTAGCAGCGTCCCAGAAGAAGAAAGAAATAACATCAAATAATGTGATACTATGGCCACTACTTCTGTTTTCCAATTCTGCAGGTTTGTGGGGACTCAAGGCTGCACATGGTGCAGACTCTCTCCTTCACTAGCTCCAGGGATCAAAAGATTTGGTGTAACCACAAGGAATTACTGGAAGATCTCCGGTGTCTTGCACACTATCAATCTCAGTAAGTAGGAAAAGCTATTTGTTTTCAAGAAAATATTTAATCTTAGCAATTCCTATAAAGAAATTTGGTAACAGAGTTCTCAAATCTAGCAATTTGATAGTTCCAAGAAAAGTATGTGTTCAAAAAATAGGGGCCAATTTATCACTATCATAGGCAAGACAAGATGACAGAACTTGGAACTGAAGTTTATTTAAGGTTTTACATACGGCAATAGGTTGATCTGTCAGACTGGAAGATATATTCTTACCATTGGTTCCTCCAACCTAATAACAGTAGGAGATAAAGTTACTCCTCAAATGGATTTAAGGGAAAATGCTCTCAGTCAGCAATTTCTGCTCACAGACATTCTCAAGGAGGATTTTCTTCTTAAGAGAGACGCTGCCCTGTAATTCAGCACAACCAACTGCACCCAGAGCAGGCACCAGCCTTCCCCAGAAACCAGTTCTGCACTGTCAGGGGAAACCTGCAAGATCAAACCTCTCCTGAAAAGCACCCAGCTAGCAATTTCTCTTTGGTGTTGTCTCCTGAGGAAACAGACACGACCATCTTTTCTGTCCCAACTTTTTCCTTCCCCAAATATTTGGAAATATTAGTAGATTTCAAATGCATTCAGGAGAAGATATTGAATTCCCGTATATTTAAGGAATAAAATTAAAATAAGGAGAAAAAGATACAAATTAATGCCAAGCCCTCACTGTGAAGTTACCAGCTGTTAGCTGCTGGGTGGCTGATCCCAACACACACTGCCCAAGTAACAAACCTGCTGCTTTCACCTTGCCCAAAACACCCTTCAGGTGCACAAACAGGGAAAGGGGGGCCAGGAGAACATGCAAGGGGTGAGTTTTAAACACCACAGTGAAGGAAAAGGGAGGCTGAACGCAGCTCCTAAAAGAAGGTCAGGTTTCATCAGCACCACTGTTCTCTTCCTCTGTATTTTTTTTTAAGTTTCACGGGGATGAGGAATCTTTGATACTGCACCAGTCTGAAACCTGAAGAGTTCTTCACAAGAGTTTCAAGACTTACCACCCTGTTTCATTTTCTGCTGCGAAGAACCAATCCAAATTCAACTGAAAGCACTTCAAACCTGTACTGAACAGTTACACATGCTTGCACAGAAGACACTTTTTCCCTAAGATGCTTAGATTAACGTGGAATTCTTTGCAGTCTACCAGAAAGCCACAGTTACTTTAGCAGGCTGAAGACATGCACATGCATTCTGTCCCTTTGTCACAGGCATTCTGTGTCCCAGGCATTCCATCCCTATTAAATAGCTTTCAACATATCTTCTTCTGCTTTTTTGAAAACATTTTGATGTTAAGCAAAGCTGAAGTTTTAAGTATCCTATAAATATCTAAGTATTAGAGAAAACCAGCTTTCCACAGTCTCTCCTAGAAAAGACAGGTATTTCTGGCATTTCAACTGTAGTTGCCCACAACTGGAAAATTCATATCAATCTTGTGTATCATAACTGATGGGGAAGCCTAATGACTAAATTAGACAGCAGTGGATCATGGAAAATTATGAATTAAGACAGATTACTAAAAATAGCACCAGAGTTCCTTAAATAAGATTCACATTATTCAAGAGAGCAGTTATGCTGTAGAGTAAGTGGAGCAATTCTGCATTTTACATTTTTAGCATTTAACATATATCTGACAGTCAACAAGAGCCAAAAAACCCCTGCAAATTACCCTTTCTTTACTTGTAGCACAGCTCCATCAGGTGAAAGCCACTGCTCTGAACAGATTAGAAAACCACCTCTGCAAAGACTAACTGTAGCTGAAGTCCCACTGGAAAGGAGAGAGCAGAACCCTTCAGTGTTTTCCTGAAACAGGAAAGATGCAGGACGCAGGCAGGGCTAAACCAGTTGCACACAGGGAAGACAGAAGCACATTTGTATCGATGTCACAGCACGAACTACAGGGAGCAGTAAAATAACCACGGGCTCAAGCACACTGCAAAGCTGGGACACCGCAGCCTCTGTCAGTACCAAGAATCTCTTCATTCAGTGCTGCCTCTTTCACATGTAGAACACCCTCACACAGACTAAACAATATCAAGTGCTTAGCAGTGACAGTGTCAGGTTGCAGCCAAACATCTCCTAAAACCAAAAACAAACCCTGCCTTTGGCAGGCATGCTAACCTTACAATCAATGGACTAGCTGATGGGACTATGCACCAAAAAGTTTTGGGTTAGTTTTGAAATCAAGCATTCTAGACAATCCTGAGACTGCAAGTACACAAATCCCTACAAGTACCAGTACACACGAACACACAGGGCATGCAAATTTGAACTTTTTTACAACTGTACACACCCCAGAGATCATAAATTACAGCTACAACACATAAAATGACAGAAGGTCACTGTTACTAATAAACACAACTCCAGGTGTGACAATGTTGGCCTTTGGTTCAAAAAGAAAAATGCTTTATGTTAGACAAAGCTGTAGAGACTGCTCCTGGTTTCACCCTGCAGCTCTTACTGTTTGCGGGTAGGAGAGCGGACGTAGTCTGTCATAGTCCTCTTGACCAGCTGTGTCCCACAAACCCAGGTTGACCGGTTTTCCATCAACCATTACATTGGCAGAGTAGTTGTCAAAACTAAAAATAAAGAGAGAGTTAGCTGCATTAGCTTGCAGGAAAATAAAGCGCCCAAGGACCTTTTCCTCATAGAGTCCTAACGGGGAGAACTAGGGAAGGAAATGTTTTCACTGCATCTGTCTGCTCCCAAGAGACAATAAAGTTGTTCTTTAAATAACGAGCGTGGTATTGGGTAATGGAATAAAAAATTATATACACAACAGGCTTGGTCCAGTCTGAGCAGAAGTGATCCCTGTCACGGCTCTCCCAAAGGAAGCGTTAATCCCAGCGAGCACAGGAAAGCAGGTGATGTACTTAGCAAGCACTTTCCAGTCTTAGTGGGACATTCAGCAAGTTAATCTGTCTCATGTGAGATTTAGAACAGAAGATACAGGAGCAACAAGCAAGGAATCCTTAATGACAACAGTAGGCGAGAAAAAAGCTAATTAATCCTGCTAATCAAAAGCTCCTTCAATGAAATATCAAAGCTCATAAGCAGGGGCCAGGGGAAGGATCGTTTTTATCTCATCACTGCTGTGGGTGCAAAGGTTTTAATGACTCGTTAAGGCTAAACCAAGTTCACTGGGAACACAACTGCAGTACAAAAACTCGAATTTAAGACCAAAAGAAAAGAAACAGGAGTAACTAAGGTAGCAAGGCCTTGGATGGGTAATAAAAGTCTCTGTAAACCTTATTAGAATGTATTTTGTTATCTGAAAAACTCATCAATACTTCAGGGAGCAGCATAGTCAGATGAAAATATACAGACATCAGAAGAGGGCAAAGAAGCTGCACATGTATAAAACCCCCCAACAGGCCCTGGAAAAGAGAACTGCACTAATACTGATACTGACAAATCCTTGTGTGAAAGAAAAAGGGAAGCACCAGAATAAATGAGTCTCTCCACAGTCTCGCCTGAGGAGCTACAGAGCCGTGGCTGGCTTAGCACAGGATTGGCAGCAGCACAAAAAGTGGAAGGAACAAATAAACAAAAAATCACTAGCCATGTAAGACAGCTATTTCTGACTATGATATGATGTTTTACAAGCTCTTCAGCCTTGGGATTGCTTATTATAAATGACATTAGAGACAGAAACACACTGTTTTGGAAGAGAACAACATCTGGTAAAATGTTAGCCAATGACAGTCCCTAATCAGCCAGGCCTGGAGGGCACAGAGAGCCAAAACTGAGGCAGCACCAGCAAGCACTGGTGTGACTGTGCTACAGTAAAAGCTCCAAGTGTTCCTTACACACACCTGAGGGGTGCTTGCAGCCAAGTCAAACAATTCAGCTAAGGAATCTGGAATGGGTAGGCACTGAGAAGCTGACAGAAATGAGTTCTTTGTATTTTGTAAGTACTTACACAGTGGGTATATACTCTCCAGGAAATGCATTGGTTGTGTAACTGATGAGTAGGCATGTTTTACCTACAGCACTGCAAAAATAGAAAGTTCACATGTAAAACACATTCATCTTGAATAACAAGAAATAATATTCCTTTTAGGGGAAGAAGACTAATTACATCCAGACACCTAAGGACAACTGAGTGTCTCCAGTCACTACTGTGCAGGAAAACAGCTGACAGACTGCAGCCTTAAAATTACTGGCAATGAAAACACACCTAATATAAACATCCATTTTGTGAAGTGATAAATTACCACATTTTGTTATTTTTTAGTCACGAAAACCCCCAACAAACCCACAGGTATTAATTAGACTACTAACATCTAGTCACCTGACTGAATACTCAGGAAGATCACCTTACTCCAGCTCCTGAGAATTATTTCCAGATACCCTTACACAGTTCCAAAACTGTTATCTTTTCCAGAAAATGGTATACTTGCACATAAGTGAAGTTAAAGAAAGCTTGGAAAGTATAATTTCTCAACACATCATTATTTTTGAGTATTTAAGGAATGAATACAAACGATAACTCTCAGATTATTTACTGCTATTGCAAAGTGACTCCCCACATGCATCCACCAACCATTCAAACATTTCATTAACTCATTTATCGACAAATTACATTCCAGTATCAAAAAACTTGGAACACCAAACCTCTTCCTACTGACCTAATTCACAAGAGCCTCAAATGGGGGCAGGACAAGGCTCCGTTCCAGGATTCCTTCAGAACTCTGGCAGCCAGCTCCCTCCCTCGCCACCCTCCTCCCCACATCTTATCTGGAGTCCAACATTTGATTAAGGACAGCATTCAATTTTTGTTACAGTTTCAATTGAAGTGTTGGAAAACTTGAAATTGGGCCTTATTTCTTTTTTAAAACAGTGTCTGCAAAGAGTGTTCATGACACTGCAGACTGGTTCCCTTGCAGGCTTCCCACTTGCAGGGCGTAATTCCTTGGCCGTGTGAGATTCCAGCGGTGAGCCTGTTCCTGCAAGGTGATGCTGCCAGACAGCCTCACACCCTGCCCGATCCCCCTTCCTGCCCCTGGGCAGGGAAAACTGCATTGTCTCGCAGATGTTTTATCACTACAGCGATTTGCTCAAAGCCAGTCAGCAGTAACTTTGAAACCTTGCTGCACCTACACGTATCATCATATCATCGTGCCATTAGCATGAGGTTTGACTCATGAGCCTCCTGAACTAAATCTTTCACAAGTGAATTTGAGTTTTGTCACATCCATAAGTCACAGCTCCATCTCTAACTGAAGTCTCTCCGTTCAACTTTAAGCAGTTCCTCACTGCAGTAGCCCAAGAAGGTATTTCATAGCAGCTTCTGACATCATCTGAAATGCCTGAGTTATGGAAGAGTCGCTTCAACGAGCAAAATTATCTGGGACTTTGTCCTACACACCCATTTTTAATTGTAATTTGCTTTACATTTCTGAGCCAGTACCTGCCATACCATCCCATCTGCTGCAACTCTGACCACACCATGCAGTTTTCCACCCTGATTTTCACACCTGCTTCTAAGACACCAGCTCCTCACACAGTCTGAGGGTTTTTTCCTTTCAGCACGCACTCTCTTTACCAAGCTATAATAGCATCATAAAAGGAGGCATTTAATTCTGTTCTCATTAAGTACAATCTCTGAGCATTCCCTTGTTGTAAAAGGTTTGAGATATACTTGTGCTCAAAAGTAGATGGATTTACCCTTTAAAAAAACTTGTGCAGGAAACAATCAAGGAGCAGTTCACCATGCAGGTACCTGTTTAACAGCTGTCAAAAGAGGAGTTCCCATCTTCCCTCCTGAACTAACACTCTAACAAGCCAGAACAAGGAGCTGAGCAAAGTTATTCCTCCCCCATAAGGACAACTTGCTATTTTAGCAGCCTGCTGATGACTTAGATCAGTTTGGATGTGCTGCTGAGCTGCTCTCACACCACCACACAGCCGGGCTGTGCTGGGCCAGCTCTCAAAGGACAGGAGGGAAAACCTTCAGGATCCTGAGTGGAGCAACAGCCAAATGCTTTGGGAATCTCCTGAGGCGCAGACACGACACGTTCTCACGCTTCTGGAACCTGTTTGGGCTGACGCTTCAGCTTCCAGTAAGGTCATTACAGGTAATTTGAGCTTCCAACAAATTAATGTTGAACTCAACATTTTCAGCAGCTGATCAAGAACTTTTCTTGCATCCAGGCTCCTTTGCCCACCTTGCACTGAAACTCCTGAGTCTGCTCTGGCTAATTAAAACAGCACAAGAAGGTGGTGAGAGGTTTCATTCCACGCTCAGAAGTGCCTGTAGTGTGTTTCTGCAGCACCAATCAGCCAGAGCCATTTAAACAAGAAAAAACATGTTCAACAACCCCATTTCAGATTTGCTCCATCCAGGTTTCCTGATCTCCTTGCCTTTTGGCTCACTGCCACACGAATCAGATCATTATGGTCACCAGTCTTAAAAATAAACACTAATGCCTACCTTTATAAAGTACATCCTCTAAGTGCTTTATCAACTTTTTTAGACTTCTGATTTTTGTAATAAAGCAACTCCCCTAAAGAGAATTCCAACTGTTTGGCAAAGTTTAAATCCTTGTACATAAAGGCTGAGACTTAGAATCTAAAATAACACCAAGATTAGTCATAAGATTTCTAGCAACTACTTAATCACAGCTCTATCCACCCACTATTACATAAATGAAACTAGCAACATTTGACTGTCATTAAAAACATGGCCTACAGAAATCCAGCTTTAAACACTTAACAAAACTACCTTAACAAAAGACAGCACTGAGTCCCTTTTTGATTCTGAGTAGCACCCAGGAATCAATGTATTTATCTAACCATATATGTATTAATTCCTGAAAACAAAACACTCCTTCTCTTTATTCATGCTAACAAGTTTTATGAAATTTCCCCACTGTAGTAAAGCTGCTTGGAGCCAGGTTTTATCTGCAAACAGATGGCAGCCTTCATAAAAGGCTTTGCTTGTGCCACTTGTCCCTTTCTCTGATGCCCATGAACCACCTCTCTGGCAGACGTGACGCACAACAGCCCAGTCAGACATTTGCCCAGCACTACCCTCGGAACAAGGGCTCAGTACTGCTGCTGTGGTAGGTTTGGCTGCGTACGGCTCTCAGATAAGCTGGGTTACTCACTGTGACACACCCTCTCCAAAATACGCTCTTCAGGACTTAGAATACTTCAACTTTTTTCAAAAACTTTGAAACGTTCAGTAACACAAGTTACCAAATCTCGAGTCACTGCACTCTCTCCAGATGGCACGGGAGGGACCTGAGGTGTTCAGCATCTCACACAAACACTGCACTACACTCAGTAAGAGGCCAATTACCCTACACAAACCCTCCCCTTCTCCCCGAGCCATCAAAGCAAATACAGCACAGCTTTAGTAGACAAGGCCTCAGATTAAGCAGAATTCCAAACAAGAACTCCTAAATTCCCGCTCTTACAGTATTTCCACAATTAAAAAATGCCTGCACAAGAGCACAAAGTGCGACAGCTTCTGTGGCATCTAGTAACTGGAAATTTCTCTGAAACACAGAACTTCTCCTAACATTACACAACATCACTGGAGATTTTCTACCACTTGACAGCTGCCTTTTTGGAGTGAAAACAAAAGCTGCTAAAAATAACTTCCACCAATGCTTTTTCCCAAGTGTCAATCAACAGCAATTCCTGCAGTCACTCCAGCGGCTGCTCTTCATCTGTCCTGCACATTCCTCCTGCTCTCTATCATGACAGCTCAAAGCAACAGTTGTCATTTATTTTCCCCCCAAACAATCCTCACAGTGAAATAAAAAAAACCAAGGGGAAAATATGATAGCCCAAACTAGCACACATGCCACGCTTTTCTAGTCAAGTCAGCTGCCTAAACATACACTTGTCAAAACTCTTAAGAACAAAACACGAGTTACGTATGAGAAACAGCCTACTCATTAACAAATTAAAAAATAACCACAGGTACTTCTAAAGCTTTGTTTATTTTGTTCCTAGCAGATCTTTGTGGAGGGTACATAAAACAATACCCAAGTTCTATAGTACATAAGCAAATCTTTAACCTGCATTGTTTTACAGGAACACTAAAACTTTGGCCTTATCTCAGCCAAACATGGCGTTTCCTAGAATACCTGCAATGCTGGAGCCCTTGAAGCAGCAACAGCACAAAGAAACACAAACAGTTAAATATTTTTTTAAATGGTGAACAGAGAATGATACCAAAAATGAGCAACAGTACCTAAAACCAGATCTTTAAGAAAGATTTGTTTCTAACTAAGGAGGAAGGAAAAGAAATTAAACTACTGTATTTTGTTAACAGACACATACAAAAGTCAGGTAGAACTACACCACTTACATTTCCAAGACAAAGAATGACAAAAATGCTAGGAAGAGGGATGGTTTACAAAGCAAATGACCCAAAGAACTGTTTTGTTGAATGAATTAGTGAACATTATACAGTTTGACTGTGCTGAGTTCTCAGTTCTAGAGGAGGAAGTAAACTGAACCTCTTCCCCACCCAAACATGATGCATCACATTTATTTACAGCATTGTAAAGACAAGAGTTCAGATGAATTAAAATAAAATATAGTAGAAAAGCGATTTTGTTCAGTTTAAATCCCATAGAAGCAAAAAAGCAGTTCACAGTTATCCTATCTGGCATCAAAGAATTGCACTACTATGAAAATGATCTATCGAGATACCACTTTCATGTTCATATGGTTCCAAATTGTACATGGCAAGTCAAAACAGATTTGTCACACTGTAAGGTTTATCTTTCAACCATACTTAGCTGCCTTTTTAGGGATTCTACATCGTTAAAAACAAATTAACAAACCCACCAACCCCCCCCCCAAAATAACTTGAAGATTAAGGCACCATGTGAAATTACAGACCACTGTAGCAAGTCCATTTAGCTACACTTCATTCCTCTGTCATCTACAGAAGTTTGCTGTGATACCAATTATGCTCAGCCTACACTGGGATTTTTGTTTCTCCTAAAGGGAAAAAAAAACCCCTCAAACTGCATAAGACAAGTCTTGTTTTCCAGCTGGCCTGTGATGTTCCCCTGAGCTCTGACATCCAGTAAGAGAGAGAATCCCTCTGAGCTGAAGGGAATAGTATCGTGGAGAATATTCAAAAACACCAAACACACAAACTCTTCCCTCAATTCCGGCACTCCTCACACTGAATCCAACTGCTGAACTTTTGAGTTAACTCGATTCTAAAAAGCATCCCCAACTTGTTTCACATACAAGCAACACCATATTAAGATACTGTAGGTGTAACAGCTCTTTACAGACAAGTATATCATTAACTATTTGTATTTCAAGGGCCTGTCAGTCTCCTTTAGACAGGAGCCTTACAAGACCAGATGTCTGCCGGCAAAAAAGCTGTTTCTGCCCAAAGGCATTTATGATCTGCATAGAGTTCAGCCCATTTCACTCAGTTTTACTGCGAAAGTCAGACACCAAAGATCAAGCTCTAAAATGTAATAAGTTTGTTACTTTCACAAAAGGCGTTTCAAACCACAATTAATTTTCTCATACAATTAATAACATGGTAATTTTTTAAATACACTTGGACTACTTCGGTGATGAAACACCACCAGCAAGCAGTGGCAGTCCAGGGACGCGGCCCGGCCTGCCCGGACAGCCCAGCACACCCTGTTCATTCACAGCGGCCGCTTCTGCCCGCACCAACGCGAAGCACTCGGTCACCACCACGGCCCCGGCCCCGGAGCACCGGCCCCACGGCGATGTGGGGCTCGGGCCGGCCAGGCCGGGGACACGCACGGCCTGCCGACCCCTGCACACCCCGCTCCCCGG
>VZRQ01003872.1:47975-119431 GCA_013397975.1 Machaerirhynchus nigripectus | reverse complement strand
CGGCGGCTCTGTCCGCGCTCGCTGCCAGGCTCTCCCAGTCGGCCGCGGCCAGGTCCTACGGCGTGTTCTGCAAGGGGCTCACCAGGACCCTTCTCATCTTCTTCGACCTGGCCTGGAAGCTCCGCATCAACTTCCCCTACCTCTACATCGTCGCCTCCATGATGCTCAACGTGCGGCTGCAGGTGGGCGGGGGCGGCGGGGCCGGGGCGGGCTCGTGTCCCGGTGTCACCGGCCGGGCCCGGGGGCGGTTCGCGGCCGCCCCCCCGANCGCGGCCGCTCCCCCGAATAACGGCGGAGCGCTGCCGTCCCTGCGCCGGGCGGGGGGCTGTGCCCTGCCCTGTGTCACCCGGGGCACCGTCTCCTGGGCTGTGCGCGGCTGCAGCCCCGGAGCCTGGCCCTTGTCGGTGGCCAGCTGTGAGTGCCCCGCTGTGCTCCGCGCTCTGCGTGTTAGCAGCAAACGCGCCGCTTTCCTGTTCCTGTTCCTAAGACATAGTTGACTTAAATACTGGGAATAAATTGTGAATACGTGCACTTTGATAGCACGGTCCTGACACCAACGAGCGAAGAACACAATTTCCTTCATCAATTTATTGGTTTTTTTTTTTTTAAATCAAGAACAGTTGCAGCAGGGAAAACGCAGCCAGTTCTAAATACCAATGGTATTGCATGAAAAAGATGGTTCACATTTAATTTGTATCTCTCCTGTTTTGAGCCTGTTTCTAGAAAACATGGAACTCTCTAACACAGCTTTGACCTGTTGTAGGGTTGAAGTTTCATTGTTTTTGTGATGAAATGAAAGATTTACCTTTAACTTAACTGGCACCAGAACCAGGCTATGCACTGTCACTACAAACATCTGTTGTAGCCAAGGATTGGACACTCCTTCTCCTTGTAAACATAGCTGTAATGAAAGTTTTGACATCTGGCCAGTGGCCAAGTATTGAAAGACAAGTCTGGCTGGAGTTTGTCACTTGTAAAAGATAATTTGAAATGGGAAGTGGTCAAAATGTGGCATACCCTATTTTTGTTTTTGGGATTTGCCCTACAATTCTGAAGCTTGAAAATAAGCCACATGGCCAGGAGTTGTACACATAGCTTAGTAACCTTGATAGCTGAAAAAGCCTTGTCTTTGCTCATTATCAGTGTTGGTACAGAATAGTTCTCCTGGAACACCACCAGCGTGTCCTTTGTGCTACAGCTGATACCCGCTAACTGCGCTGGGGCAGCCAGTCTGACCAGTTCCCTCCCCTCCGGGAAGCTGTTCGTGGTACATTGTTGATTTCCAGTGGTGTGTGTCTGAGTTCAGCTTGCACTTCTGTTTACAGGAGGATTACTTTAATATTAACCTTTCATGTTGAGCCCCTAATCAGTCCCAGCCTGTGTGTCTGTTGGTTAAGGGAAATGCTGCTGTTACACAGCGAATCTCTCTGGCTGCTCGTTTGCTGACTCATTTTCATGCCTGTCACCAAAAGAGAGCTTGTAGCAGATTAAACTGAAACTACAGAAGGCGGCTGGTATTTGAGTATACTTCCTACCCCTCTGGATGTGCTCCAGCAGCCTGTAGGGAGATTTGTCTCTTGGGACAACTGTTACTTTCTGTAGCTGGGTTATTCTTTAAGATTTTAAATTGTTTTGGGTTCTGTATACTGGGAACTAGGAAGCCGGGGTATCAGTGTAGTAATTTCCTGCATTCTTTCTTTTTAGGTCCATATTGAGATCCACTGACTTGTGATTTGGTGTGCACCGTGTGCTGCAACCAGTCAGTCACACTCTTCTTCAAATCCAGCCTGTTGAGAAGCAGCAAAGCTGTGCTCGTGTGCTCTAGGACTATGAAGAAAGAAGATTTTACCCAGAAACGAGTATGTGACCATGGCCCAGATCATCACAAGCCAGCAGCTCATCTGACACATGTGCATTCCATGTTGGACAGTTCTCAGAATCATAGTAGCAGTTTACAAGAATTATATAACACCAGGAATTGTTCTCTCTTTAATAATATACCTCTGCCTTCTGTTGGCAAGGAAATGCCTCTGAGTTTCAGTGAATCAGCAGGGACGAACTCAAGTGCAGCAGCTCCTTGGAAGGATTCATTTCATCTGCATTTTTCTTCTGGGAAAGACAGTCTTGGTAGGGTTTCTCACTGCATTGATGGTATTTCAGTAACAGGCTGGCTGGAAGAAGCATGTAGCGTTTCTGGAGACTTCAGCTCATGCTGCCCAGGAGACAAGTTTGTATGTTTTGCACAATTCTGGCTGGGAAACTTGCAGTATAATAAAAACCTGTGGTTTCTGGAATTAGAAATGAGCAGTAGCGAAGAGAATGAATTGCAGTTCGCATTTTTTAAAGCATTGGAGCTTGGTGGAGTTCCTGATCCCTGTTCTAATCCAGTTGCCTCCCTGAACAACTACGCTACAGGACTCATAAAGAACCAGAAACCATGTTTTTTTCTTTGTTACTTAAACCTTGTATCTTCAGAGCAAACACTTGGATACGAGCAAAGGCTTTTGAATATACAATATGTGACTAATACTTTTCACATCATACAGCTAGTAATCTCTGTGCTAGCTTTTGCACTAGCAGGTCTCTGGTATGCAGTAGTGAAGGTAAAAAAAATACAGAGATTTTAGTAACTACTATTTTTAATATTAGCAGAAAATAAGAGGGACAAGGTTACAGTTCAGGTTTTAGTGAGAAGCAGATAGGTAAAGTAAAAATTATAGTTGTGTAATTGCTAGTTAAACTGGCTGTTGGAAGGATAGGGACTTATTTTTTGTAGGGAATAGCTGCATCTGAGTAAAGAACTTCATGATCTTCAGACTCTTTGGGACTTCTGCAGGTCTGCTGTTAACACTAAACTAGAACCCAATTTGATTAGCACAGATCAGTTGTTTTCTTTAGAGTTTGTATTGGTGGAGTGTTCTGGCTAGTGCTATTTGTAACCATTTCCAATGAAACTTGTTTCTTGTAGAATTGAATTCCTGCTCTGAATCCAACAGCAACTAATATATCAGTCCTTAAAACACTTGGAACTGGAAAGCTGTTGGGAGGGTGGTCTTCAATGCAGCATAATTCTCAGCAGTGTTCACTGCTCTAATTTAACAGTATCTTGTGAGATTTATTGTGCTACAATAGACACTGTAAACAACTTTCTAAAACATTTTTTTTTCCCTTGAAAAAGTGATTGTTATTGCTGAAGTACAGTGTTAACTTCTAGGCCTGTTGACTTTGGCTTTGGGACAGGCTTCTAACAATGAGGTTTGCCAAAGAATGGGGCAAAAGTGCTGGACTTCATAGAGGTGCTGGTGAATAGAATTTTGAGGAGTAAGCTCCTGTTGGCACTTCAGTGGAGGAACTCATTGTGCAGTAGGTCAAACTTCGGGCTCGATGTCCAAAATTCTCAACAAGGGCGTTGCTGTAGAGGGGCTTAACGTGCTCTAAAGGCTCTCGTGAAGAGGGAGGTATTGGTGTGTGAGTTAGGATGCATTTTCAGCTTCCCCTTCACTCTGACTTTAAAGTGAGGACTTAATGGGGAGTAAAGCCATGCCAGTGATTCATACACTAGGTATCCTTTTTGCCAGCTGGTCTTGCTTCATCTTGGAAAGAGAGGAAGTGATGTTGCATTTTTTTTAAAATTGAACTTACCTGGAAAGCCAGTAGAGTTTCCAGTGTGCTGTTTATTGGGCTGTTAGCACACATGTGTAGAGAAGTCCTTGATTATGAAGATGAGATGCTGGTTATCAGTGTTACAGGGAGAAATAGAAATGTTGGAAATTTTTAATCTTACTTGAGTGCTGAAAATAAGATATATTACTTTTTATGTTAAATGATACGTTGTGTTCTCATTATCCCCATTGGCTGATTGTTTCTTTTGGATGCTAAAGAGATGAAAAGGCACTTAGTTTAATTTAGAAAATAACTTTTTCCCTGGTGTGTATTTAAATGATTGTTTAACTTGTAGAGTTTTGACCACGCGAATACCTGTCATGAAGTGACTGAAAGCCCCAAAAGAATACTGGATTATGTATTGTAAGTAATTACTGCGACAGCAACAGTTCCCTCTTACTCAAGCCATTCACTCTCATCTCCACTGCTGGAATTTACCAGCCTTTCAGTGAGTGGTATTAACACAAATTAACACATGGTACTGGAGAGGTTCAAGATTCCTGAAGTGATGTGGATCTGAAATCCCAGAACACCAGAAACAAAGACTCTTCTCCAAATGTCTGCGGCTTGGAGTTATGGTGTTAGGCTGCTGTCTGCCTGTATCTTGACCCAAAAAACCACCTGGCAGAGCTGAGGGCAGAGGAGTGAAGGCAGGGAGGGGAGGGGTTGGAGCCTGTTTAAGCTGGCTTGATTGCTAAAGACAAAATTGTGCAACTCCATATTGTTCTCTCTGAGCGGCTCCATAGGCACAGCCGTACTCTCCCTGTATGGTGAGCCTTACCTTAAGTTGTGCATGGACACAGTCCTGCACCCAAAACTTGAGTGCTTGGACTTCCTGCACAAAGGATCAATTGGCACAGCTGTACCTGCAGTTGTTACTTGAGACCTTGTTTGTGCAGCTGACTGGTTTGGCCTGGAACATTCTCTGCTGTGTGTCATTTGGGAACTGCATGTTTTGGGAACCACAGTTGTATACAGGAACTTGCAGGTGAGACTGTCAGGTTAACAGGCAAAAGGAGTAGCTAAAGGCATAAAAGCATGAATCCAGTTTTAACGCTCCTGTTTTTCATGGTGATTTTAAAGGGGGGAAATGAAACATGAGAGACACCACCAGTAAACTAGAATTTAAATGTGTGTGCAGCAGAGTGCCAAGGGTTTTCTCCTTATCGATGACAAGCCTATGCAGGAGGAGATCTTGGAATGTTGAATTGTGTTACATATCACATCCAGCTAATACAGTCCTGTTTTAAGCAAAGTCTTGAGTGCGTGGCCTTTCATCACTTACTACAAGTTCACTTTAAATACAATGCAGCTAAGTGAAATGATGGATGTTTGTTGTGTATTATATGTATATTGAACATAAGATACAAAGAATACGTCTTAAATGAGTGGATTTGATCCATTTTAAGATAGTTTATGTACCTTGCCTTGAATTTTATTGCTTAAAACCTAAAAGGTAATTTTAACTTGAACATTCCTTCTGAAATTCAAATAAAGGATAGTTTGGTATGTTAAAATCTCATGTAATATACTGCACTTTAAGTCTGGGGAGGCCATGGATTGATTGAAAGCGCTGTTCTTGCACTAACAGAACTGTCTGCCCTGACAATGTTTAAATGGCTTTTCCTGTCTGGAGGGAGAATAGGGAACCTGAAGGATGGCATCCATCCTTTCAAACTATAGATAAAGTTAACAGTATATGGTTTAGGCCACTGTTTTCTTCCTACAGATGTTTTGATATTAACTCATCTCAAAAGATGAAAGGTATCTTGGCCAAGAACCAGTTTGTGTGGAGTTTCATGGCTTCACTACATCCAATGTGGAAAACTTTCCTGAGTTAATGTGCTGTTAGGGCTGAGACTGGCTCAGATTATTATTATTATAGTACAGAAAAATAACGTTCTTAGTAGGGGGTAAGGGACCTTTATACTCAACCAGGAGTTGCCTTTGTATTTCTGTATTTTGTCTCTCATCCTGCTCTAGAAAGAGGTTATTTCTAAGCAAAATGTCAGGGTTCTACTAAACAACTTGTGCTTTCTAAAATTTCATTGATTAGTGTCCAGATCCTTCCTGCACTACATAGCAGAGTTTTATTTCTGCCTTTAGAAAAGAAGAAAATACTCAATATTTAGAGCATTTCCTAGTAGTTACACTTGAGTGAAAATTTACTATATGGTGTACTGCTTTGAGAGAAAATATACTTTTAAATGTGTGTGCACAGAGCTCTGCATGTAGATAAAAAGTGTTTTACCACAGTATGATGTTGGGATGCTTATGCAAATGCTTATTTACTTTCTGACATTGCAGTGCAAAATGCAGTAGAGATGGTGGTGTTACTTCTCCATGTGGTTTTAGCCAGTGCAATCTGAGCAACTGTGTGTCTGCATCATCCTGCACACGAGACAGTTCTAGCTGTAGACATTTTTTAGCCTTTTGCTTTTTCAGTGTTGGGTTTGGTTTTGCTGTTGTTTGAGGTTTCGTGGTTTGTTGTTTGTTTGTGGTTTACTTCTCTTTTTTTAAAAGTTATTTTTAGGACTATAAAGACTGCACTTTCTTAAACTTTGCCAAAGTTTGCTTCCTTTCTCCTTCTCTCCACCTATGCCCCTTATAAGTCTACATGTTTAATTTTTGGAAGAAGCAAGCCTGTATGTACTCTCCTAATATATAATCTTGTTGTCAGGTTGCTCCTTTGGTTTTTATGGCCTGGTCTTACATCTATTTCTCTCCCTGTAATTTCTCAGCCTAAGCATATGCTGATATTTTGTTCCACCTCAGAAACATTGTCCTGTAATTAATTATGCACAACAAATTGACAGAAACCATGCAGAGATGTAAGAGTCCATAGTCTCTCATTAGGGTGTATGACAGGTGGTATAACTGACAGAGCAATACGTAGTCAATGTGACATATTTCTGCTTTTTTTCTCTTCAAAACAGCTGCTTTAATTAAAATCCAATGTTTAATTTGCATGGATGGTAGCTCTGTCAGCTGAGAATTGCAGCTAGAGTTTGGGGCTTACAAAATATATTAAGGTCAGAACTTAAGCAGTGTAACTTTTCAAAAAATTAAAGAGTACGTTCACAGGAATATTTTGAAACCTTTTTTCCCCCCTAAGAGTGCACAGAATAAAATGTGTTCTGACACTTGTTTCTGTGATGCACAGCCAGTAACTGGGGGCGGGAGGGACCCTTTTTAGACTGCAGAGCCTCTAATCCTCATGGAAGAGCTGCATTTGATAGAACTTTAAAATAAACCGAATGTTGCCTATGAAAATACTGATATTTATGATTAACTCTCAAATTAGAAGGTCATAGATATCCATCTCCTGACAGTGTGAAAACAATAATAATAAATACAGAAGTGCTAGAATAATGCTATCCTTTACCAGCCTGCACTGGTAAAAGCAAATCCTATTGTACTTTGAAATGAATCCTTCTCTGCATCTCAAAATCTCAATTATCTTAGTCTTTTTGGAATTACTGATACAATATTTAGACTAAGATGGTTATTTCACTGCTAATGATGACATACATTTAAATGCTAAAACTTTTTAGAAAAAGACCAGAGGGACTTCCACAAAGAAAATCTGCCTTGAAAAGATCCGTTTTATTTCTGTGATCTCTATGTAAGTATAGTCTGTTTTGCAACTTCCTTCTTTGTGGAAGATCAGTATAAACCTGATAGCAAAAGTGGTCAAAACCCAAACTTGCAAAAGTATCGGTATTTAATTTTGTTTGTAGTCAGTTTTAGCTACTATCAAAAATAATACCTATATGTAATTTAAGCTTTTGTTCTTAAAAGTAGGGAAATCTAATATTTAGTGCCTGATTCATCACTTGAAGTTGAGTGAAACCATTTATTGAAAATGGGTTCTGCTACCTGATGGTGACTAATTTTCAATGCTTATACTCAATACTTCCTGTAAACTGTGATGTCATCCCTGCAGAACAATTTTAGTTTCTGGCCTTGGTCTTTGGCCCTATTTTTTTTTATTGTTACTATTTTTTTAATTGCAATGTGGGAGGTGGAGAAGGAACAAAATATTTTGTTCCCATTTTTTTTTTTTGTTCCAGAGAAGGATATTTACAACTTTGTATGTATTTAAAAAATGTATTGTGATACTTCTAACTCGGGAGAGAAGTTTCCATAGTAGACTTGAAACCTGAATAGAGACTTTGGATTATCGGGAGTGCTCCCCAAGCTGCCAGAAGCTGTTGACTGCGATGCTGCTCACTCACACCACAGGAGGGAGTTCCACATCAGTCTTAGGAGCATGTTCAGTTCCGGCGTTGTTAGTACATCTTAGTGCATTTCAGTTTGATTTGTCTTTCGGATTGTCACTGCAAACAGGTTACTGCACAAAATCAATACACGGCGGCAATGTATTGTAATTGTTTACAATTGAACTCGGAGTACCAATGGATGGGTTTTGTCAAGCTATTTAAAAACAGAAATAAAAATCTTTTCTAAAAGACACGAGGTCGTTTTGGTGCTTCTCATTGCAATTTTTCACTCTATAAATTGTAGGGATGTACTTGAAGAGATTGTGTTTCTGACAGTATGAAGTCAGACAGTGAGTGGCTTTTTCAGAGGTACAATTTGAGAGATCTGTGTTTACAGAAACAAAACAAATTTAAAATCTCTGTGAGAATAAAAGGGCTCAGTGCTTATACCTGACCTTGGGAATTTGGTATTTGAACTCAAGGCTAGCTTAATGATGTTAGCCACCAGAATTCATTCATAAGCATTCTTTTTACACACTACTTTTTTTGGTGAGAAACCTTAACAAGCCAGTTACTTACAATGTAATTCCAAGGTACTTCCTAACTAAATAGCTCCAGTCTTGCAGCAGAGTTTCATTTTAAAGGGGAAAAGCAAGCCATGGTAAATACATGTAATGGCCATAGCACCTCTCTTGCATCATCCAGGATAAACGTTGCTGGGTGCTTCTCTGCACAGTTAAAATCACTGTGATGTTAACAGATATGCCAGAGCTCTTGTTTTTGTTCAATGAAATATTCCCCTTAAAGGAGCAGAATAAACCTGTATCCTCTGCTTGACGCTGAATATTTAAAAACATATTAAAACAAGAGCCACTCACCCTTCAGAGATATCTCTTCTGAAAGCTGCTATCAGGTGACCTTTTGATTCTAAACTCAAAAAACTTAGTTTCTGTGTGATCTGGGGGTCTCTTGCTGCCACAAGTGATACGTTTGGAGGAAGTATGTTATTGTTATGGGCTGTATTCTGGAAAGAACTGGTACTGGCAACCCTGAAGAAAAGGCTGATACTTTGAGTACAAAATTAATGTGTACTGTTTTTCTTAATGATGAATGCTGAGATCGTATTGTCCCTCAAAATAAGCATTTAAACAGAAAAAAAGGAGGGGGGACAAAACTGAATATAATAATGTAAGAAAGTTCTATAAGGTTCTGGCATATGGTTAGATCTCCACGGATAAGAAAGTGTTATCAGTGCTCCCTGCACATCACTGTAGGTTCCTCTTGGCTTTTGGAATTTGTGTGGCAGATCCTGAAGCACTAAATTGTAACCTTTGGCTGTCCATGATGTTCCAGCCACCCACTGTGACAGTGATATGATCCAGCCTTAATTACTCATGTTGTCATCACTTTCAGATGGTTTATCAGTAGTTTTATATACATTTCTATAATTGGGCATGATACCTGCAGTGGGGAATGCTAAGGAACTCTGAATAGTTTTGCAAATAAAACTCAGGAACAGACATGCTACTGTGTGCATATCCAAATCTCTTCCTATTAGGATCTGAAACGCTTTGAAGTTGGATTCAAGTTGGTGGCCGATGACTTTGTGGTAGTCTCTTTGTTCATCTCACACTGTAAAATTCTGTAAGAGCAACTCATCTGTACAGAAGCCCAAATTTCCTCTCTGCAAATCTGAGATTGCCGGAGGAACCTTTTAGCAATTTCCACTCATCACAACATTTATCTCCTCAGTATGTTTCTTAGCTCTTGCTTTTTCTGGCTGATATCATAGCAGCTTAAAAGTTAAAAACCCCAAAACCTCAAACCAAACGCAAGTACCAAAGATTCTGCTGAAGATATTCATATTTCTTATAGATATGATTTTTAAAAAGTGGATGGAGCGCTTTACCTTCCATTAAAAAAGAAAGCATTGGATGGGGGTTTTGTTATCAAGAACCATGGTGTGTTTGTAAAAAGCACTTGTAAGTCTTGAACATTAGGAAGTGCTTTGTCTATTTGTTATCACAAATATTTTTTAGACATATCAAAATACTCCTTTATTTATCCTTAACCTCGCAGTTCAAAGAAAAGAAAAAAAAAAACAAACACACTTTGGAATTCTTTCAAGTATTATGTTTTGTTAAAAGTATCCCCAAGGGCAAAGGACCAAAACCAACACAGACCTCTTGCTCACTGAACAAAAAGCCAGCAGCAATGACAAGCAGGATGTTTTTGATGCTCTTAGTTGTTTTTTTTTTCTGGGGCTAGTGGCTGAAGCCCTTAATCACTTTAGCTGGAAGTTATTCACAAATAACCATTCTGAGCTCAGTAATCCTGTCTTGCTTTGTACCATAAAAAATCTTTTCTACAGCAGGGATTCCTAAATTGCCTCTCAGACCTTAGCCTTGCATTCCAAGTACTGCATGCTGACTGCAAGCACGTATGACCTCCTCCAGAGCTAGAACAGTTACAGCATTTCCAATTTCTGCCTCCTTCAATAGAAAAGCATTTAAGATTAAAACAACAAAAAATATTTTATGATGTTGTATAGCACTTTCTTAAGGGATCGCTTGTACCCCTTCAGGTGTTCCTCACTTTAGGTCAGGTTTGTAGATGCTGAATTTTCTATCAAGCTGAAAATCACAGACTAGCACAAAAACTTGTCAAAACAGAATGAAAATTCAAACCTTTTTTGAAGTTGGACAGCTTTCTTTTATCTTCTGTTCCCTCTAGCTGCTTTCTGAGTGAGAACATCTGTACAGACTACAGCAGGTTTCAAGTCCTTCACTTTGATATACGGTGTATGTTCCCAGCAATCTGTTGCTTAAAATAAAAGCTGTCTGGTCTCTGTTGTCACTGTCAATCATAATTTTCAGAGCTCTTCCTCACATTTTCTTTCTGGTTTATAATCATTCGTTTGCAGTTGATAGCTGTATCTTCTGCTTTCCTTCTCTTTAGCTAAACCACTTACTTGCCAATGCTAGCAAGCAGAAGTTTGCAGAGCTTTTCATCACTGGGTATTTTGTTACAGTCAGTTCATCAAGCTTTTTTCCTACTTGCTCAATTTACAGTTAATTCTAATATATTTTCATAAAGTCTCCATAAGGAATTGTAGGTGTTCCCGAACGGATTTTTGAGCAGTTTCTCTTTCATCACGTAGGAAGTGGTTTTTCTGAAGGCCCCTATTGAAACAGCACTGCCCAAAGGTTCGGTTCCATTTTTTATATGGCTATTGTTACTATAGTTAGTATAAAACGAAGCTTTTATAAGTGAAAATACCTCTGGTCAATCGTTGTTATTCACATGTGCTTGTTAAATCCAGCAGATCTGCCTCTTCTGCCTCCTAGCAGATATTCCAGCCATGATAAGATAACGTGATACACAAGATGACTCCTCTCAACCTAACATACAAACCTGAGAGGCAACGAATAAACTCATGGAGAAAAAGGTTGGGTTTTTTTGGTTTGGTTTTTCTTTTCTTTTTTTTTTCTTCTTTTTTTTTCTTTGCATTTCAGAAAGTGTAATCAATAAGAAAAGAAATCTGATAGTAGGATTTATCTGTTTAAGTACCTTAGAGTGGTTTCAGGAGGACAAATCACAGCTCCAATCCTGTAATCCAATCACACAAGATCAGTACTGATGTCTAGCCCTGTTGACTTAATCAGAGCTCTGGAGCTGAGGATCTGCCTGCGTGAGCTGAGCTACAATGCCTGGACTTGGGGATTTATGGGAATATCATTAAATTTAGTCTGGGTTAAAAGTGCAGCTCTGCCCACAGCAGAGTCAATGTCAATCTTCCCAGCCATTTCAACTGAGACAGTATCATGTTCCTGAAGGGCCTTGAAATTCATTGCATCCATTGCAAATACTGTACTCTCCATAGAACACCCATCTTTAAGTGCATTATCTTGGAAAAAAGAGTCAGCATTTACCAACTGAGAAGTATAAAAATAAAATACATCATGTCTAAAGTTATGGCGTATGGATGGTCTTCTAAGAGAAATCTCCAAATTCCAGTTTATAAAATGGTAAAATTCACTACTTTATTTGAATGATTAAATTGATAAAAGCTTTTGATAAGACCTTTTACACAGCTTTAAACATACTATTTCTTTTTAATCTTAGGCATTCTCACATGAACTACTCAAAGTAATTGTTAACAAGGTTATTAAAGCTTTTTATGCAAAGGAAGCGTAACTTTTTTATTTCCTGGAGTACTAAATTCTAATTTTTTTCATTCTCAGCTACACATTGTTCATTTGTGATATGCTGGCTCTTGTACTACATTGCTTGATGTTGGTGCCCCAGTTAAACATAATTTTAATATTTTTATCTACTACTATTGATCAAGAAAATACATTGGAGTATCTTCTTGAAATGGTGAGTTAATGATATCACACCAAAATTAATTAGAAAGTCCTTCTAAGAAATTAGGCTGTTAGAATAAATGGGTATATATTCAGAGCACCTTTTCTTATCACAGTTTAAATAACAATAATTCTTTTTTCAAATTCATCTGACAAACATTGTTATATAATTTCTTGTCACTTTGAGGAAGAATCCAGAGTTATTTTACCCAGTTATTCTAAATTGTGTTATGACTGACACATTTATTGGCACAGCAGTAACAGTGTCTCCTTGCAATTTCCACTTAGAACAGAAGACAGCCCCATCAAGAGTCAATTCAATCAATTCAGGGAGAATGTCACATGACATCTCAAAAAGTTGCTATTTGTTATCACGATAAAGAAGTACTACAGAAGTGTTAAACAACTGCTGATTGTTAGCAGAAGGGGAGGAGACATTGTTTTAAGGAGGCAGACTCCGAATTCAAAGGTGGAGTTTGTGTCTAAACTTTTACTAAGGGGCTCTGCAAGGAAATGAAAGAGTTCCCGTTATTCAAGGGACTGCTGAATGTGAGTGGACAGGCCTTTGTTCAAAACGGGGCTGAAACCAAGGTAGGATGTCCAACCAGCTTTGCAGCAGCATTCAGGGAGTACTTTGCTCCCCATGCTCCCAGCACACCTCTAATATTGTGATCTAGAGATAAATGACCATTTTGTTAACATAAAATATGAAATTGTAGTTTTCCTGACTGCATGTAATAACTATATATAAACACACATATAAACATACACATGCATTAATTATCTGCCTGTTTAGATCAAGGATAAATTTCTGCTTAAGTGCTTCCCATAAATGATTAAAAGTGCAGTAGAAAGAATGGAAACACACCCCAAGTGTGTAGCCGTAGGTGCTGTATGGTAAAAGCACACCTTTCTTTGCTGTTGTATTATTCTGGAATTAATACAGACCTTCCAAAAGCCCATTGTGATAAAGATATTGCTTTACTCATTGCTGTTGCCCATGGTCAGCATTCTGGAGTAACATCTTTTATTGATTAGCAGTTTAGATTTCTGAGAATACTGATTTATCTGCATTTATCTGTCATTACTTGCAGTTTCATAATCTAATAAAAACAATATTACCGCCTTTCTAATAGTTTCAAGGCATCATTTCATTATTTTAGCTGAAGAATATGATGGATTTATCTCTTTTAAACTCAGCTTTACTAAAAAAAATTAAAATGACATTTATAGAAAGGAAAACTTTGTACAAATTATGCAGGAAGTCCAGACCATTTCAGGAAAAAGCAGCAGCTAGAAAGAGAACTGCCAGGCAACTATACTTTGTAGAGAGTAAATATAGAAATTCCACAGAAGCAGGACACTGGAGATTCAAATATAAGAAACACATAAAAATACTTCATGGGATGATTTAATGTAGGGAGGAGATAATCACTCTTGTCAACAAGATGAAAATGTTTAACTGTGAATGAGACAATATTTAAGAACATAACTAGTACTTGGCAGTGTATTTATCTTGCAAATGTGATTAAGATGTTGAAAAAATTATCTGTTTGTTTTAATTGTAGTTATCTGCCATCTCGTTTTTCAGGTTTGGAGTCTTTCATACCTGCCAAGCTCTGGAAAAGCCTTACAGAGTAAAGAGCAAGGGCATGATTTTGTTAGTCATGAGAATTTAGCTGTGCTCATTATCCATGTTCTACTGGATACCACTTCCAGCAGGAATACCAGAATGCTGGCCTTAGCAGGCCAGGGGGAGAGAACATCCTTGCAGAAAATAATTCATTTGTTCTCAGCTGGTACAATAACTGAACTAAGTATCCCAGATTCTCATGCTTTTGAAGTGTTCTCAATCAACAGCAGATTTCAAAGACTTTTATGTGAGTCTTTCAGGCAGAACTATACTGTTATTCCCTAATGCTTTCAATTTTTTTCTCCACAAACATAAAAAGAAATGGAGACCAGAGCCTATTAAAAAACATATTCTTCATCCAGTGTGAACACATTGAGTAGTCCACATTTACTTGAGCAGTTCTGTGCATTAAAACTGCAGTAGAGTGAATAGCTTTTTATAAAACATGCTATACTACAGTTCCACTGTTTTGAAAAAGAATTACTTGCTTTCAAAATATAGCTCCACCATCATTGTTTAATTTTGGGTATTTGGGAATTTCATCTATCCTGCTGAATGGCACAGCTGATCAATGCAGACATCCTTAACACGAGAGCTTGCATCTGTGCAAATGGGATTTCTGCTATTTGAAAATATAATTAAACTTTTAAAAATACACATTAAAAGGAAACAAAAAAATGTTTCATTAAATTACTTTGTAGGACATTGTAGTTCCAAATGTGTCTATTGCGTTTTGTACACTAAGTCAGATTTTTTTAATGTTACATTCCTTGTTTAGTCCAAAGCATGGCAATTTGCCAGCCTGAGCTTTTAGTGATAAATTCTGCTATACAAAGCAAAAGTTTTTATATGTGAGGCCACTTCCTTCTGCTATTTTATCATCTTCCTGGTTTTGTCTGTTTTCAATAAATGCCTTTGTATTTTCACATCTTTTATATGCTTGTATACACAGACACTTTCCTCTGTATTAAAACTGATAGTTCCAAGTTGGTAAGGATAAAAAAGACAGACTGTTGACTTAAATTTCATTGCACTAATACACTATATGAATGCTTTTATGTTACAGTATTAGAAGATCTTAACATTGATATTAAAAGTATTTCCTGGATTTGGCAGTGGGGTGGAGAGGCTGGGGTGATGTTTCCTGACAGGGTTTTAAAATGGAAATAATCTCTGGGTACGGCTACACTTGAGTACTACAGACTGCCACATGAAGGCTGGGCTCTCACAGTAAATATGCATTATTTTAAAGCATCTCAAATTTAAACATACTGACTTTTCAAATCTAAACAGACATTATGGTGGAGGCCAAACACCTCTCCTTTATCTGTCCCAAGGGGCTGAATATTTCTGCCTGAGGAGAAAAATCTAAAAAACTCATCAGTAAAGAGCAGCCCCAGAGACCTCTGCGCACACAGTGGAACAAGAAGAACCTTGAGGGAAAGGAGAATTTGAATTAGGGGTGGTCAGAGGAGAAGAATGAGATCAGAGGGGAAAAGTTGAAGTTGCAATGCAGCAAACTGGAGAAAAGCTTCTGGAACTTAAAAAAAGAGAAGCTGTCCCTGCTGTCCCTGCCCATTTTAGCAGTCTGTCATGAATTCCTCTTTCCCACAAAAAAATGCTACCAAGGATGTAAGCTACAAATCATCATATACTAATCTTTTTATGAAGATGTTTTTTTGTTGTTCTGTAGACCTATTGTTCTTTTACAATCACATTAATAGACTAAAAATAACAAGGGCAGTTCTACCAGACTTAAATTCTGTTTCTGAAGAATCATTATTTTATACTGTGCTGATTGAGATCACAGAAATCCTTTTCTGACCACAGAGGTATAAGGTACCAAATTCATCCTTTCTGTAACTGTACTGAGGTAAATGGAGTTACATAAGGAATTAATTTGACCTGTCTCCTCCATTTCCTTGGAAAAATTCTTTGTTTTAGCTCTTGCCAAGTTTTAACTTTGACTCTCCCTTGCTTAACATCTTCTTGTACCTAGAGACAGTTTTTCTTTAAGACTGTGAAGAGAAATACAGCAGGGGAAAGACAATTAAGGTGAAGATCTGCTTTTTAAATTGAAAGTACACTTTAATTATGGTAAGAAAATGCCAAAACTTTTTTATTTGTTATAGATGTGTATAGGACTACTCTTACATCTGTGAGGATATGAAAGGTATAAAACAGTACATATGACCATGAGAGGGTAAGGGTTTAAGTAATGTTTTTCAGCCTAAGATCCATGTGTTTATTTCTAACTGCAACAGCTGAAATAAACTTTGGTTAGAAACCTTAAGAATTTAAAATACTACACATCACCTTTTAACAAAGATTCATCCCCTTTCCCCTAGACTCAACAGGTATATTCAAAAATGACCTATAAGAGAAGCTGAAAGCCTTCTGTCATCAGTATATAACCACAATTCCATGATGCAATAAATTTAGTTTTTGGATGGCAATGTGGCATAAAATTCTTTGTACAAATTCAATCTGGCAATACAGTTATTGAAAACCCAAAACTCTCAAAAACAAGGACTGGTGAGTGGTTTTCCTCCTGATGGTTTTACGTTAGAGTTGGTATCATCTGTCTCCTTGCTGCCAGTAAAAAGCCAGGATAAAGCTTGGTCTAAACACTGTAACTCATAGCTGGTTAACTTTGAAAGAAATGCAATTACATGTTCATATTTAATCTTGATCAATTTATTACCATTGGATGATCTAGTATGGCATAGATGAGACATAACAAGCAGGTAAGCCTGAGTATAGGCTCAGTCTGAGAAGGGCTGAGCATGAGGGATCAGAAGCTGAAATTGATGGCGTCTGTGGTTCAGAATAAGGTTAGAATTATGCAGGGATATTGTCCCCACAGACAAACTTACAATCCAGCAGCCTCCCTTCCTTCTTTCCATACCATCTGTGTGTCACTGTCTACCAGTGCTGCAACTGTGCCAATGCAACTGTTTGTGGGACCAGAGTGTGAATTTAATCAATGGAGCAATTCTGGTTCAAAATGATTAGATTAGACAGAACTTTAAAAATCTGGATTGAGTGATCTGATTTACAGCGTGGCTTCAAAAACAGCTGCACAAACAGCTCAGAGGCCACTAAAAGTCAAAATCATTAGTTGCCAGTTCCTGCTCCTGTCTGAATTTATGGTTCCATGTTTATTAAACCCAGATTTGTGCACTGCTGACTAGCCAGCAGCAAGATTTGAGCCAGCTCATGTGGAGATATGCCATTGCATTTCACTCTCTGGTGAATCAACAAGAGCACCTGGTGTGACCCTTCTAACACTGTGTGTCAGGAGCAAGTACAGCCTGTCACTTGGCTGCCACGTGTGCCAGGGGATGCCAGCCCTGGCACACTGGGACTTGGCTAAGAAGGCCTCTTCAGGCAGGGAGGAGGAACTGGGGGGGCTCCCATCCATCAGCTGCTGCCATGTGCATGCAGCCAGAGCAGGACTCATGGATGATTTGCAGCCCAGCTGCAGCTCCCACTGTAGGATGAATTAGGAATTTTACATTCCCAGGCCTTGGTGAGACTGGAGAGTGGTGTGTGAGAATACATCTAACCATGCCAAGCTGGAGGTAGCCAGCAGAGGGGAATTCAGACTGTGGCTACTTCTCAGGGTGGGAACAGTCTGGCCTTAATCAGCACACTCTACTTTGAGAGTTAATTTACATCAAGTTCTTTCCTGAGATAGAAAAACCCTCTCAAGCTTCATGCAAAATTCCACTCATGATCTGGTTCAGCCCATGTCCTTTGAATCCAAGTCCTCTTTTTTCTGTTATTTCTGCTTTCATGCTAGAAAGCATCCTGCTTCTGTCTAGTACTGTGCATAATTAATACAGGTAGAACAAGTTCTAATGCAAAGTGTATTTCAGATCAGAAGCATTACAGAGGTGGTGGACCTTTGCAATTTTTGATGCATTTTGTTTTCCTCACTGGGACATTCTGGTGTTTTTTCCTCAATGACTCACAAGTGGCCCTATCAGTGTTACACAATGGAAACAAGCACTGCCTTCCAAAACCAGTAATATTTGATGCTAAGAGTAGATAAAGCTCATTTAGAAACCTTAAAAAACCACAAACCCTCAAATGTGTCAAGAACAGGAATTTAAAATAAGCTGCAAATAAAATTCAGGATGTCATTTCAAAATTAATCTGAAAGAAACCTGTGCAAAATTCTTAGAAGAGAGGTATCTTTATTCTTGGGGGTTTTGACTATTTTAATGGAACTAGCTTCCTATCCATACAAAAAAGCACCATTCATAAGAGATGTTTGACTTGGTAAGCTATAGCTTTGATGTTCCCCAAAGCAATATAGAATACCTGCATGTAAACTTTTTGGCCTAAATGAAAGGTACAAGTACTTTTGAAACCTTTGAGACAACCAGCAAATAGGATTTTATATAAAAATGTTTTTCCAGCTGAGAAAAATATGATACGTGTGACAACATAAACATTTTAAGAAACAATACATGGCTAAAACCCATCTGCCAGGCAGAGGAAGTCAAAGAGTTTGCCTGGGGGGTTTAAGAATACCAGATTATTCAAGTACTGATAAATAAAAAATAATTTAAAAAAACCTAGGGGAAAGAAAAAGACATGCTGATGGACTAAGACTTTCCTGCTTGGAAACTATTAAGCAATGCTTCTTAAAAATAAAAACTGTTCGACTGTCTAGATTTGAAACAAAAGTATTCTTTAATACAATGGCTGGGTATCAATGACAGTGATTCTATCATCAAGATGTTGTTTTAGGAGATGTAATGCTCACACCACTTTTCTAAAAATGTGAGAGCATCTATGTGAGCAAGTTGTAAAATCAACCAAAGAATTCTAGATTACAAAACACTGCACAACGTTTAAGATGTATCTATATTTTTTGGGATAGACCTGTATTCTTTAAGACAGATCTATATCCTTTAAGATAGATCTATATTCTCTAAGAATGTATTATTAAGATTGTACAGACATTCATGTCTCCAAGATTAACTGTCCTCCTGAAGGGTAACTACCCTTCTCACCAAATCTAACAGAAATCACACTAAGCCAGACTTGCAAATTAGCAATGCCTTGCCTGAACACACGAAACAGGAATCCCTGCACGGAGGTGACTGCCTCCTTAAGTAAGATTTCAGAAAGTCCTCCTTCCAACAGTAAGGAGCATTATTCCATCTCCCTGTGGCTGATACTGACATCCAGTCAGATGGCCCAACAGTTACTTTATTTCTTTCTGCAATGAGAAAATCCAGAATTTTATTTCTTATACTCGAATACAATGCTACTATCCGTGTATGAATGTCCTCATAGCTCATGCTTTTGATTAGAAATAAAAACTTTATGAAATCTATAATCGTAAAGTTTTTATTTTCATTCACTACTCTTGGAATCTGGTTCAAACTGAAACCCACAGAAGTGGCTGAATAATTAATGAGCTTTGTAGACCACAAAAATGTGATGTAAGAGTTTCACTTGTCTTCACTGACTCTCTGTGTAGGGACAAATGCCATAGCAGATGTGCTCCTGAACCCTTAAAATGAAAAATGACATGATAAATTACTCCTCAGTGGAAACTGAATCAGAACAGTTACTGAGCTATCCAAAGAGGGACAAACAAACAAACAAACAAACAAACAAAAAGACAAAGTATATTACCTGAAAATTTGGCAAATAACCACATTTATCATTGATCAATCAACCCTGCCAACAGCAGTTTTTGGAGAAAGCCCAGTTTTCCACTAAAAATAATTTCAACAGACCTGCTTTTGGACTATTATTTACATGAATGACAGACTATGAAGTTCTTCCAACACGAAAGGTTAGACTTGTGGATATGAAACTGGCAAAACATACTGGTGGTGAAAATATAGCTAAGACTACAGCAGACACTGCAAGAAAGGACAAAAAAATCAAGCACTCTTGAGAAAACTGTTGAGACTCCCAATAATATGAAGAAAAACTTAAAATTCGTATGTATTTCAAAACAGAAGAATGATCAAAATTCCAGAAAACAAAGTAGGTGTGACAGAATTAGTCACATGAGTAGGGAATAATTTATTGGAGTTTGTCTTAGAATTTGCTGAGATTGTAACCTGTATTGCCTCCTGGCATCTTTGTTGGTAAGGAACCACCCTGTATTTAAAGATAGCGGTGTTGTTACTGTTGAACTGCCAAAAACCAGGGAGGAGTTCTGCTGTGGTAGAACTTCCATGGCTCTGATGCAGAACTGTGACTGTAATTCTTTACTTGATTTTACACGTTTTCAAAAAATCTACTCTTGACCTAGTTAGGTTTACAGCCAGACACGAGCTTTGCCTTACACACAGGAAAATGAGGCAACCGAGTGAAAGGTTTGCTCTTAAAAGTTTCAATGACACATCTCACCTACAGATTGAACAGCTTTGTCCACTAAAGCACCTTGTACACAGAATTAAGTTTTATGCTTAGAACACTTGAAGGAAGGAAGGCTGACAAACAGAAACAAGAACATGAAAGCATATACTTTATATAAAGGTGTAAAACAACATAAATTAAATGAAAGCAAACAATCTGTGATCAATTACAAAATTAGAATTTTTCTCATGAACCAGATTCCCCACTAATGTAAATGAACAGTTTGCTCAGTGTGCAAAAATATTCAGAGCCCGCTGTCAGTTCATCTGCATTAAGACTTATTTTAAACCATCCTGTAATGGCACTTTATAGACAGACATTTCAAAATAAGTCTCTTACCAAGGTGATGCTTCTGTTTTATGTAACCATACCCTTTTTATAACTAACTTACTAAACTTATAACAATATTTAATTTAAAATATGAAAGACAAAGAGGAGTATTTTAAAGGTTTATGATGTTTAGATGAGGTAAAACACTTTATCACCAGAGCAGCTGTCAGAGCCAAGCCTCAGCTCTCAGCAAAATGGGCTGTAATAACCATCTATTAGCAGCCGTGTCAAGAGGTGAGTGCTCTTGACACAGCTTCCTAGACGGTGCTCTGTCCCATGCCAGCCTACAAAAGGAAAATGAAAAACCCGATATTTTCCTGTTGGCTGACCCTTTCCTCCCACAGCTTCCTTCCTGAATAAAATTTTGACACCAACGGTTTTTTAAAAATAATAAGGGGTGGCCCGAAGGAAGGAAGGAAGGAAGAGTGATGTCCGGCAGTACACGTCTGCTTACCTTTACAGACTGTGGAGGCTGCTGATACCCCAACTGCCATGGTAGGTAACTCACTGAAGATCTTTACTGAAGACTAAAGAAATCCCACAGGTGCTCTGGCTACTAAAGCAGTAAGCAGGAAAGTCCTATCTGTTATCCACACTGACAATGCTCACCAACACAAACCCCTGCACCGCCCATGGGGCACAGCCACACTTCTACACCAGGCTCTCCATGACCCCTGTGGCAGGGGAAGCACCCAGCACCGGACCCAAGAACAAGGAGCAAGCAAGAATCAGCAGAAAACCTGCAGAAACATCAGATGTCTCGGGCTCTTTTACAGAGACTTCAACCCACCTTGTCCCCCCTCACGACGCTGCTTCAGGCCAGCTCAGCCCTCGCCTTTCCCTCTCCTCCCGCTCTTCCCTGCTTCCCTTTAAAACCCCCAAAGGAGTCTTTAGACCCCCACAAAAGAGTCAGGGGCTGTGCAGCCATCTTCTGGCTCTTGCAGACCCCAAAACACGACCCCAACCGGCATGAGCCCAAGTGACTCGACCCAGGCTCCTCTCGCTCCCGACCGCCCCGGCGACCCCCGACAGCCCCCGGGCAAGTCACTTTAGGGGCCTCAGCGCTGCGGGGCCGCGCCGTGAGGGATCTGCCGGGGAGGGAGCACCGCAAAGGGCAGGCGGGAGGAAGGCTCCGCTGCACCGCAGGGCTCGGCCAGAGCGCTGAGGGGGACGGGCAGCACGGTGCTGGCCGCGACCCTGTGGCGCGGAGGTGGCGGCGGATGGGCCGGGCGGGGCCGCCTCCCCTCCGCCTTCCGCGGGTCACATGAGAGGGGCGGGCGGCTGGGCCGAGGCGGTGGCGGCTGCCGGGGCTGAGGCAGGGTTGGGCGGGGAGCGACGGGGCGGCACAGCGTAGCAGTAGAGAGCGGCGGCGGTGGTGGTAGTAGCAGCGGAGAAGGAAGAAGAGAAGAAGGAGGAGAAGGAAGAGAAGGAGGGGAAGGAGCGGGAGCGGCCGCGAGGCGCCGAGCGAGTGGAACGAGTCCCGGGCCTCCCTGAGCTNTGCTACCCCGTCCTGCCGGCGCCCCCGGGCCGAGCCGCTGTATCGGCGCTACCGGGCGGGGGCCGGGCCACAATGGGGGCTCTGTGCCCCGTGCCCGGGCAGGGTCTGGCGGGGGCGCGGTGAGTCCGGGCGCTCCCGGGGGCGGCAGGGCAGGGCAGGCGGGTCCCGGCCCCGCCGCCCTGACAGCCCCGCGCTCGCTGCTGCAGCTGCTCCTCTGCTGCGAGAGGGGAAGGGGCAGAAAATAAAAAAGTACGCGTCTGGCGGTGTACGAGCGGGGAAAAGAGTAATTAAGCTCTGCGAGGGCTCTGTTTGTGTGTGTCATCTTAATGGAGGCTCGGTGATAATCACGGGGTGGTTCAGCCAGTTTAAACAAGGTGAACTGTTTCCAAAGGCAGCGGCGTTAACCTTGCCAGATGCTACTTTTAGAAAATCCGGACTCGCGCTTTGGGGAAGCTTTTATTTGTATTTTTTTACCTTTTGGAGACGGGCTTGCGCGCTGCCCCAGTTTAAGGCGCTGCAGACGTGCCACACGCTTCCCTCCTTTAATTTATAATGTGTTTTGTGAGTGCGTGTGTAAAGCTGCTGCCTGAAATAACCAGTTCTTGTGTATCATCAGCGATAATGGTGGCTGAGCAGGAGCTGATCCTGCCCTGGGGCAGAGGGATCGACTGCATGGCCTGCCCTATATTCAGCGTGTCTGTGACCGCCTGTGCCGTGGTGGTACAGAAGGGAGCGACGAGGGTATATCTCAAACCCAATGCTAAACAGGCGGCCTTTGAACGCATTGGCTGATCTCTAAATGGATAAAGTAAGGGCTAAGCACTGTATGATTAATAGTTGCGCGGTACTTGCTAATTCTAAATATAATTACCCAGAACTCGGAAATCAAGAGGGTGTGGTGTTTGTTTTGACAACTTGAAAAAATAATGCTATGATGAATCAGAAAAATAATTCTTCAAGCAGTGGGATGGAAATGTGGCCCTTTCTCAGCAGGCATTTGTGCTTGTTTTGACAGTGATAGACTTAACTCTTAAAACAAGAATCTGAAAAAGGAAAGCAAAAGACAAAACAAGCCAGTCCTGAAAAGTTATTATTCAAAGCAGTTGAACACTGTAATTGTAAAGAGCAGAAAGCTCATTTAACTCAAAATATGTTATTTTTACAGTGTTGTGGACTTGTATCTGTAGTTAAGGGAAATGAACATGCTTGTTACTTGCACTAATCCTGTGTAATATAGTACCTAATCACGTGCAAAATGTAAACTAGAAGGTGGACATATTGCTGAATTAATCTTTCATAAGGTGTTAAGCATTTCAAAGTTGGATTTTCTTGGGAGGACAAATGCTCATGGCCTGGGGAGGAGACAGTCTGTATTTAGCTAAACACTGATTCTGTAGGTGAAGCCAGATTTGTACCTCTAGCATGCAAGTGAAACTAATATCACTTTAATAAACATGTTGCTTTTTTGGGTCAAACTACAGTATAGTTTATGTTTGGCTTCGTTGTAAAGCAATCGCAGACAAGTAAGACTGGAATTTTGTTTTGCAGTTGGTGTATATGACATTTTACACTGACTTCTTGTAAGTATTGTACTTTATTCTTGAATAGAGACTCAGTTTTGCTGTTTTTTAGGGATCACTGTCAATTTGGAACACGAGGATTAGTTAGGTCATTTCTAGCTAATGAATTGGCAAGTTGTTATTTTGTTTGGGGTTTTTCCCCACCTTTTTTTTTCTTTAATGATAGGAAACGCGTGGATTTGACGACCTGTTTTAAAACTCTTTATTGCTGTTGAGTAATGAGACTTGTGATACCTGAGCAATGAGACTCCCTTCAGAGTCTGACCAGGGCAGTCCCGTGTTTTGAACTTCTGCAGGACATTCTAAATCCTCATAAAATTGACATTATTGAGTAGGAAACTTACAGCTAAGCTTATCACTGTGCACAGGTACTTTAGGAAGTATGCAAAATTATTTAAGGGCTGCACAGAGTCACCCTAATTAGAGACTTGAAAAAGATAAGCATGTAAATATCTAGGACATTAAAGTGTGATTCAGAAGGTAAGCTGCTATTCCCAGTTCAGCTCTGCCTGCTGCACAGCTCTTCAGTTTGATTTGCATCCTGTGCTTCAGTTCTCTTATTTGTCAAATGGGGTCAGTTGTTTTACCACCTCTGATAAAAACTGTGAATGAAAACAGAGCTGTGTAAAGTTAGAATTTATTATTTTAGAACCACTCGATGGAAGAGAAATGCTAATTAAGGGAATTGTTCTCAGTACCTCCTTCTCTTTTGTATGTGGAGCCCTGAACAGGGCCGTGCATTTATATTATGCAATGCACTTCCACACAAGCCTCCCATTGATTTCAGCAGAGGCTCTGTGCGTGGATTATTGATGTGATATGATCCGAGTCAGTTGGTGTTTGGCTCAACTTTCTTTTGTGTCCTGATTAAAATATCTCTGTGGTTCACTTAGTCCAGGAAATTTCTCCTCCTCCCTCTCCCCGCTTGGTTTAAAACCACATCTTGTGTGATTTGAGTGGCTTTTCTCCCAGGCTCACAGTTAGCTGGTGGCGGTGCCAGTGAGCGGTACCCTCGCGTTCAATGGTGCTCTTGGTGTGGTCGCACAGTGAGTGAGTGATCCTCTGTGAAAGGTCAAAATGTATAAACAGTCAGTGCTGGAGGCACAGGATAGAACTTCTGTTTGTTTTCTGAATTTGACTTTAGTCATCCGGCAGCTTTTCAGTCCCCCAAATTCAATTCTGTGCCATTCCTCTAGAAAAAGACTGCAGGATTGGGTACTTACCAGCTTCTGTATGTTTGTTTTATGCTGTCTCAACAAAGGGCTCTAAACAGACATGCCAGAAGGTTAAAGTCCTGCTTCTACTTGACAAATAGACCAAATTATAGCACTAATTATGGCATTGAGGTTTGCCTGCTGTTCCCCAAACTCTGAGCTTTATTTCTGAATGTTGAAGCTCTTCTGGGGCAGAGCAGTTGGGTTGCCAGGCTCTGTTAGTTGCTGGCTGTAGTTGCCAGCGATGGTGCCAGGTAGCACGCTGGATCTGTGATGAGGACAGAATGTAGACAGTCCTTCATTAGGAGAGACACCAAGAGACCAGATCGTTGCACAGAGGACTCAGGAGAGGGGATTTGCTGCCAAACCAGACTTAGCAGGATGACTTATGTTCTTCTGCAGGGCAGAACAGTTACCTACTTACAGGTAAAAGTTGTTAAATCTAACAAATGACCCAGATTTTTCTTACAAAAAAGTTTTTAAATTGATTAAATATATATATATTTATATTGTAGACATGAACAGCCTCATCTCTTCTTTCCACGTTGTAATATCTTTAAAGGTAGACCTTAAAGATATCAGAGGCCGTGTGGCCTCCTCGTGGTTGTAGACATTTGCTTTGCATTTAAGACTAATTCTGCATGTTTTCTTATTAGTTTCTTTTATTATAAACTAATATGTTTTAACACAGAAGAATGTTGAATATGTTTCACTCCCTACTCATCAAAGTGGATAACTTGTACCAGTAGATTTAAATAAAAGTTGTCCCAAAAGTCCTTCAGGGGAGGGCTTGTAGTTTTAAACAGTGCTTTGGGGAAATCCCAGGAATATAAAAATGTACCTGAGTGTTGGACTGACCACTCAGCTTTGTTCTAGGGAGTGAAAAAGAGCAGATACAGAGATAGTCTATTTATGTAATTCAGTTTTTTGTGTTCTTTTACCAGCTAGCAGAGCTTCATGCTAAGTCTCTTTCTGCTAAATAGGTATTTCTTCATGCTAAACTAATCTCATATTTGTTCGGATTGCCTGTCAGCTCAGTAGGATCTTAATTTTTAGCCCAAAACCATTTAATCTTTTATCACTGCAGTAAAAAATGTCATAATAATGTATTAACAATTACGTTGTACGTGATAGTTATTTTTGGTGGTATCAGAAAATGTGCTTGTTAATTGCAGTAACTTGTTAAGTTTTTCTTAGCCTAACGTTTCATATTTTTAGCTGTGACTTGGAAGAAAACATGAAATTTTTGCTGACAGTTTCCAGAGGTGATTGGTTGCCAAACTTGGTGTATTGTTATATAATGGTATTTGGTGGCATGCTCAGCAATGTAAGCACGCAGTGGATTTAGGGGAGCAGTGTGCCTGTAACAGCATCTGTCTGTACTGTTACAGCTGGGAAAGAAAGCTGTGGGATTTACAGGCAGGAACAGTGTATTTTGCAGAACAACAGCTGGGAATCACAGTAATAGCCACATGAAAGTGGGCTCCCCATGGGCCACTGTTACCAAATGGATATTGCAATCTTTTAATATCACTGGAGCTCCAAGAGCTTTCACCAGTTAAAGTGCTGCAGAAGGTGGGACAACACTGTGATTTTCAAGGTACAAGATTCTGCAGTTCACATAAAATTTTTCAATCCCATCATATTTATTGCTTCCCCTTCTTTCTGTTTATGATTTTGAATGCTTTTTCAAGGGAAATGAAAAAAATGACTTTCCTCCATTTTCTTCCTTTTTACAAGGGTGTGTAGTGATAGGACAAGGCATAAGGGCTTTAAACTGAAAGAGGGTAGATTCAGATTAGATTTTAGGAAGAGACTCTTCATTATGAGTGTGGTGAGACACTGGCACAGATTTCCTAGAGACGCTGTGGCTGCCCCATCCCTCGCAGTGTTTGAGACCAGGTTGGACAGGGCTTGGAGCAGCCTGGGATAGTGGAAGGTGTCCCTGCCCGTGGCAGGGGGAGTAGAATGAGAAGAGCTTTGAGGTCCCTTTTAACCCAAAGTGTTCTGTGATTCTGCTTGCCATCCTTCTGTCCCATAAGTCTCTCTTTTCCTAGTACAACAAAGGTTTGAAAAGCTTAAAAATGTTTCACTTAAACTGTAGCTGCATCCTACCGGCTGCAGTCTTTTGCCCCATTCTTTTCCCTCCCAATACAAACCTGGTTTAGTCTGATTCTGTATACACCCTGTCTTTGACTCCAAGGCCAGCATTTGAACTACCACTCACCTCTTTTCCTTGTTGGGAGCCATTGAATGAGCTGTTTGCAGTCACTCTCTGAAGAGTACCTCCTCTAGGTTTATCCTAGGTCCTTTCCACGCTTGTCCTGACCCCTTGTACTCAGTACATTCCCTTCCTTCTCTTTGTACTGCCAGCTGCCTCCAGTACTGTTTACTATATTTTTCTTTTGAAATCTTGCTTTTTTTCTCCCCTTCTTCGACTGTTCTCTCCTCCCCCTTCTGTCTTACTTGCTTTTAATTTGGAAGATGATCTTTCTACTTCAGCTTTTTTTGTGAAGATTTGCAGGACCCTGTGCTTGCTTTAACGCTCTCTTCCTCTCTGCATCTTGTTTCTGGATAATAAAATTTGCAAATAAGAATGGAACTATCGTATTTAAACTGATGACTCACAGCGTATACTGTGTGCGCTCTGGATCCAGTACCATCTGTCCCAGCTAAGATGTTGGCTTGTTTGACATCTTAAGATTGCGTAATTGTCATCTTAAGCTTAATGATTCTAAAACAGAGCTCTTAATGTTGTTTCTACCCACTTCCTCTTTTTGATGTCTGTGGACACATGCTGGCATCCCGAGTGGTTATTGACAAGTAAATAGTGAGAAGCTGCAATTTATTGCTTCTTAAAAAACAGTCTGTAGGGAAGTTGTAATAAAAATGGCAGTGAAAGGGCAATGCAAAAGTATTGACCTATTTATGAAATAAGTTATGTTCTCCTATGCAATATTAATTTTCCTGTTTGAATGCACAAATAGATTTAGTCTGGTTATGGGATCACATTTTCTGTGGACTTCTGCATGGGACCAGCCAGCACATGGGTTAGCATTTTGTGATGATTGATTGATTCTAATATACATTTTTTTCTTCTTTGTAAAGTAATGTGTTAACTAATGATTTCTTCTTCTCTTAGTCTCCCTGCAGTTCATGAGTACTTAGCATGTATGAAAGGGTGGCACTAATTATAGTGAGGAGTTTGGACCTAATGACCATGTGCTTCATTCACACAGGATAAAAATAAATCCTTAGCAGCTGGATTATTAGGAAAACCTGTCAGTGTATAAAACTCTGAGACAGGGATCCCAGGGAAGTGAAGAACACGTGGTGTTTTACTTTGTTTTACGGAAGCAAGAGAAGTTGTGTGAACAGATGTACTGCTGGCATTTCTGACTTCTTCACTGTGCATTTTTTTAGAGCAATATGTTGTACTGGAAAGGTGTATGAATGAGGTAGTAAGAGTCTATTTATTTATGCCATTTGTGTAATTTTAATATCTAGTGAATTGTTTTTAATTGCATATGACTTCCTTCTTTTAATTTCAACAGTTTCATGGGAAAACTTAGTATTGCAAATTTTTTTGGACAGCAGTGTTTCCTCTTAGTGGGATAGACATACAAAATCCACTAGAAAACCATGTGTTTTGTGGTCCTCTGAGATTTGCCTGAAGAAGGAAATGGCTTGACCTATTTGGTTGCTATGAAGTAAAAACATTTTTGTTCTCTCTTCTTTTTTTTTTTTTTTTTGTGAACATCTGTGTCACATTTATTTCATTACTTTTTGAGCTTCTTTAAGCACATTATTTGCTAATACCAAGTTTTATTTAAGGAAAGTAAAGTGATATATAGCTGCCTACGGAATTTCATTGAATTTCTGATACCTGCTTGTAAGTAGGTGTAAGTGGGTAGGTTTTCCAGTCTGAGTTGACATGTTGGAAGGAAAACACAAATGTTATCTAGTATTTACTAGGAAAAAAATTGTTTGACAAATTCAGTAGGATCTCATGGAGTTAACAGGAAATACTGCATGCTGGAACCTTGGGAAATTAATCATAATCTCATCTAGGATGTGAAGATGTTTTGATTTAATTTTTCAACAGGTTGGCTTTCTTAGTGTGGTTTTAGTGATTAGCGTCATTTTCAGATGTTTATTATAAAAAGAAATAGTTATCTTATGCCAGGTGTATGGACGAATTTAGGCTGATGCTGGTATTTAGCAGCATAATGGAAATTGTCTCAATGAGGATAGATTTTATTGATTTTACTAACAATTCTTCTGAATCCCGTATGAAAATTGTTCAACAAGAATATAAGATCAGTCCATTTGTGAAAGTTGAATCTGAATTCAGATCTGGCTTTTGCTGTCATGTCCAAGGATTGGATTTTGAGGAGCTGCTGCTGTTCTTGCAGATGCAGGTTCTTAATAAAAAATTGAGAAACCAGTATTGATTTTTAGATGAAATACATGGAGTGTCTTAACAAAACAAAAACGCTGTGTGAAAATGATGAACTGTGAGTCTGCTGATCTCAGGGTGTGGAAGAGGCTAACAGTAGCTGTGGGAATTAGTTGTGGTGGCTCTTCTATCCAGCTGCTAGTTCTCACACAGCTTGTAGGAACACCTTCTCAGTCAAATGAGATTGAAATTGAGTGCTGTGCAAGGCGTGCTTTGGCAAAGGAGCCGATGGGCAGGAAAACAAATGGGTCCAATGTCTCTTGTGCTCACTCTTGTTCTCACACACATCCATGCACAAAAAAAGGCTGAAAAAAATTAGCATATGCAAGTAAGGGAACTGCCTCACACTGTTTTCTCTAAGAGGAACTGTGAGATGTAATCTCTTAATGGTTCACCTCTACAGCTTATACAACCGCCTCATTAGTGTGACTTCTGGAATGCAGATTTTAATTTTTTTGTTTGTTTTAATATCTGATTCGTATTGCAAAATAGCATTGATGCTGTTTTTTTGTTGAATTCCAAGTATTCAAGAGCCTATTTGCTGTTACATTTTTGCTTTCATGTACTGTAGATATCATGTTCCTTAGTAAGGTCCTTGTTTAGCTCACAGTCAGTGTTGTCTGCAGAGTCAAACTGACATAAACAGACCCCATTGCCTTACTACAAGAGAGGGGGAATTCTCAAAAGGGGTATTTGTAGTTGCATTGGATACTATAAAATAAGGAATTATGGTTGCTTGAGGCAGTTTCTTATATTCAGTAGCTGGATTCCAAGTAAGTTCTTTTTTGTGTTTTTTGTCTTACTCAAGCAAGTTTGTCCTAATGAACTTCCTGCCCAGTCATTCTGTTGTACCAAGGAGGAATTTTCCCACCAGACCATCTACTCTGAGTACAACTTCAACCACTTGCAAATGCAGTTTTTGAATTTGTAAAGCTGCTGCATGTTTTTGTTCCAGTGTCTTGCAACTGCCCAGCCAGGGGATGTGGAGGAAAGTTTTTTTCCCAGGAAGTTGAGGTTAAACCACAGTGGCCATAAGAAGAGATAGTGGCTTTGTTCAGGACAAACTCCATTCCTGGGGAAGAATTTTGCAAGTTAAATGTATTCTCTGCCCGTGAAACTCATGTATACAGGACAAGGGCTGGGTCCTGCCCAGGACCATTCTCAGTCCTTCTTGAGACGACCAGGAGGACCTGGCCCCTCTCTTGTTCATGTGCAGTGCTCCTCTGGCTCTGATCCAGGCAGGAGCTGCTGTGTGCAAACCCTGCATGCTGATGAGCCATTGTAGTAGATCTGTGAATAGATCTATGGACTTCACTGCATGGGTAGGTGAACAGGCCTCTCTCTGTTGCTTTGTGGTTCTCCCTTTACATTTTTCTTATTTTTAGTTCAATTTTTAAATTTATTTTTTCTTTCAACTGAAAGGGTTCTGCTTGGTACCCACCCAAAACAAGCACTTTATATTTCAGAAGTCTACCTTCAAGAGCCTCTATCAGGCTGAAATAATTCTTGGTATAGTCTTGTATCTTGTAAACCCAGTATATACTAATTGGAGAAAACTCACTTTGCATGTGGTATCTGTCATGTAAATGCATAAATGAGTAGTCTGTATTATGGAAGTATATGTTTATAGACTCAAAAGCAGCTGTGTTACTTTATGGAACTTTTATTATTATTTAACTTCCCCTTCTCCAATTCAGTTTTGACCTACAATACCCTTTTAGTCATTAAAATTACCATATCATGTAGCTGCAGCATTTTTAAGCAGCATCCAACATTCATCTGGGGACAGGGAGAGTATCTGTGCTTGTGTTCCCACCATCTCTTATCAGTTGTGCTGCTATCCCTGATCTGCAGTTTGCAGATTAGCTATTTCGTAAGTGGAAGCTGAAACTGGTAGCCAAGGCTAGTCAAAGTTTAGGGAATTGGCTCCTGTGTCTGTGAAAACATTTGCAGTCACAGAAGGGAGAGATTAAGGGGTTCCAGGTATGTGTGAGCAGTTTATTCTTTGTGTAGATGTTGCTGATTAATTCTGTAATCTGGGAATCTCAGGCTGGGTTTTAGGCCTGTATTCTATGTATTATGTGTGGTCAGCCTTTCCAGGCAGCTGACATTTCAGTTTGCTGTGCATGTTTGAGCAAGGATAGATGAATGGAACATATGGATTTGATTTCTTTTTTTGGCGATAGGAAGTGGATTTTTGTGCATTAAATATAGTAACTTTCTTTTTTAAAATATGTGAGCAGAAGCTTCCCCACTCCCAGTTGAGATTTTTTTTTTAATAAGAATAAATGTAACTTTCTTCACTCTCATTTTGTGCAATGTAAGCTGGAAAGACTGCAGTGTTTAGTCTTGGTCTTGTACCAGTAAATGACATAGTATCACATGAATGTTTTAAAAGATTAGGTGCTATTTTATAAGAGCAAACATAAAAAAAGAGACTGATTTAAGTCCTTCCACTGTAAATTCACTGATACTCAAAATAAAGAGAGTGCATTATGTTATTGGTTTTATTCTGCTGAAAACTAACTTACTTTCCTTTTGTCTCTTCTACCTGAGTGGTAAGCCTAGAAAAGTAACATGGGTTATGAAGGGGAAAGGTTGGGTGAAATTGGTAATCCAAATTAAATACAAATAATACTCTCAAGTTTATAGAGCCTGTGGGTGGGTGGACTTGGCAGATCTATCCATTGTGGTATGTTAGACTTGAAAGAGCATATGGAGATGATTATTTTCTGGCATTCTGTAGTAAAAGTTTTTGAAGAAGGAAGTTCTAAGTTTTTTAATTGAATTTTTTTTTTGTTTTAGAAATGAGGTAAAAAATAGGAAGAGTAACATTTTTTGCGTTGAGTAGTAAAATAGTTCGTTGTAGTAGCATATGAAAAAACAATTTATTCAAAGGTAAGCTGCTAAAAGAAATTCTCCTACTGTTTTCCCATTGGCTGTCTTGTTTTCTGAAGGCAGCCAAAGATCCTGTGCAGCTGGGACTAATACAGGATCCAGCTGTAACTTTATTTTATTGTTGTTCAGATGTCCGGTGATGGTCAGATCTAAGTTATTGTGTGGAAATTCAGTAAAGGAAAAGGGTAGGGTGGGAAAAAAATGACTCTCCATAAAAGTATTCCAGTAAAAGCAACAGGAACTAGGAGTATCCATTTCAGGACTCTGCCATAAATCCCATCCTGAAATACTTAAACGCCTTCAGATTTTGCTATAGACTTTAAGTCATCTAAGAGTTTCTGGTTAATTTTTTAAACAGAAATGAAGTTAGCTGGTTGGAAAGGGAAGGTGCCTGTTTGCTTTCAAATTACTTAATGGAAGAAGATACTGTCTTTTCTTCATAGTACAAGGTTTTAGTCTCTTTACTCTCTTTACAGTATTGGTGCAGTATGTAATGCTACAACGTGGAGTAGATCAAACAGGTTTGGTTTCACTCAGTTCTCTTATGCTGTGTTTTGCTGGTCTTTGTTTTACAGAACCTAAGGATGTAAGAAGGGGAGAAGCCTAATACTTTTCTATAGAATTTGGTTTACCTTTGGTGTATTTGGTGCTTCCAACTTTGTCTTTTAGGTATCTGCTTCCTTTCCAAATCTTTATTTTAAGCTTAACTTGCCAAGGGAGTCCATCAAATAGCTGCCTGAGTTTCAGATTTCTTTTACTGTTACTCCAAACCTTTAATTTTGAATGTCATTACTCAATCAATTTGTAATTACACTAGTCTAATTTTAAAGAAGTTTTATAACAATAGTATACAAATTATAAGTCCTGATTGACTGACTGAAAGAGCTAGCTTCAGATACTGTAAGTGATACCCATCAATACTGACAGTGGCATGAATTTTTAAAACATAATTACTGTCTCAAACGTAACCTGGATATTGCATTTCTTTCCAACCTTAATTAGTTGTTGATATTAATTTTTTTTGTTGGAGGAAAAAGAAAAAAAAAAAGATGAAGATTTATGGTGGGTCTGTTGGCCATGGGATAGCCTGGCTCTTTGCCCCTCAGTCCTAGAACAGCATAGCAGCAACAATTTATTTTCCTTCCTGAGCAAGTAGGAGCTGATCTCTGGCTTCAAAGTGGAAGTGAAAAGTGGGCAAACACTGTGCTTCGAAGGCAAAACACTTCTAACACAAACCAATTGCAATGCAAAAACATCTCTGATGTCTTTTACACATAATATTTTAAATGAATACCATGCAAATAATTTGCTTTACCTTTTTTTTTTTGACATTTGCAAGAATTAAATAACCAGTACGACATTTGATCCTTGTTTAGTGTGAATGGTAGTCAGAGTTCTTTTCTCCCAATTTTTAAAGGCTGTGATCTTTATGTGAATTGTGACGTGCCTAAAGGAATCTCTTTCAGTTAATTGTTTTCTTGAAGTGCAGGTCAACTTCCAGTGCATTTTGCAAAATTGGTTTTATGTAGACTCTGCCAATGTCAAAGACCATTAAAATACAGCAACTAGGATGAGAAACTTGGTTTACAGATTTGCTTTAGGATGTTTTGGCTGTATTCATGACACATAAGGAAAACTAAGAAAATATTTGTGGCTTGAGAATACAATCTGCCAGCTAAGTTGAAGAAAGTAGTGTGATAATGTCTTGCATCTTGGAGAGAGAGAGAACACTGCATTGCAATTATTGCTGTATTGTATTTTTCTCTGGAGCTCATACGGGCTTAGGAGATGATTTTCTAATGTGATGGGAGAACATCAAAAGGTCCTTCTCACACTGGAGGAATAACAGTACAACAATTCTAGTGAAGTTTTGGCTTTTCACTACCTCATTTTACATTTTGAAGAAAGGGTTTCCTGCTGAACAAACACATATTAGTCTGATAGCATTTTCCTGTATTTGAATTGTGAACAGTCAAATGACTCAAAAAAATTTATGTTGAAGTAAATACAGGGTTTTAGCATAGAATATGTGCATACAATAAATCTATTCAACTAATCAGTCTGCTTCCTTTTTCTCCCACCCCCTGGCAGCTGGAAGTTCATCAGCTTCTGCTACTCTATCTAGCTTCCTCTCAAGACTTTCTGGGGTAGAGTTAACAGTGGTGGCAGGCATTAGTGAACAATGTCGTGATTATATTCTGTGGGTCTGTGTAAGTTGTCATTTTCCATTGCTGCTATTTCTAATGGAAAATGTGTCATCTATTTAGTATTGAGTGTATTATGTGTGCTGTGCAAAGTTGCTTGCTGCAGGGTTTAGTGAAAGCATGTACATCATCATTAAATCAATGTAAAATATTTTTAGATTTCATTAGTGACCAATTTGGCATTTAAAATGGAAAATGTATGATAAGGTTTTATTTTCCTAAGATCTTAGGGTAACACGGGATGGCTAGACTTTAATTGTTAATTAGTTTGTAATTAATTACGCTTTGAGGTTCTTTAGTGTACATTATGACATTGTTTTGTTTTGAGGTACAGCTGTGGAAGAATTAAAAAAAAAGAAAAATTAGATGCTTCCAGTTGTCTTATCAGTTGTTAACTTCATGATAAAATACTTGCAGTCAGATCTAATGGAATCTAACAGCCTGATTAAAAACTTCTGTAACTGATTTTTGTTGACCTATTTCCTCTAAAAAATCACAATGTAATCTTTCAGAACCAGCTTCTGGTCATTTGGAGATACTGGTTAAACATCTGCAGGGTCAGTTGGGTATGGCACTTGGGTGTTCTGGTCGAGCTTCAAATACTTCTAGCATAGTTTCAAGGTCCACTTTATTAAGACATTTAAAAGATGGTAGAACAGATGCTATGATTGAAGAATCTTTCAAAAGTAGTTTTTGTATGATTTTCAAGTGGACTCTAGACTGCTCCCTGTGTAGCTGTACATCAGGATTATTGGGGACAAAGGTTTAGACTTATTAGTGGCACCGCTTCTGTTACCAACCACTTCTCTCAGTGTTCAAGAAATCCTTAAAACAATAAAGGGTTTACCTGTGAATGGTATTCTCCAGGTGTTTTTTACTTGCTGCTGCATTGTCCATGTCTGTGATACACAGAAGACTTCCTGAACTGCACAAATAAGTTTTCCCACTGTTCAATATGTGAGCTGTGTTGGTAGAGCTGCAAACACTGCTGCTACAGACTGCTTAACAGAAGTTATAGCTTGGTATTTCTGGTTGCCCTAAGGCAAATTTAGGATGATTGCAAGTACGTTAATAGGAGTCAGATTTTTTCAGTCTTACACAGAGTTTGTCTTTGTACAGTGAAAGCTTGTGCCAGGTAGAGCGCTGCTCTGAAGGCACTACCTCTTTGGAAGGGTGCTTGGCAGAGGCTACATCTGACCACACTGTCAATGGAACTGCTATGTGCAGGTGAAAAAAATGAGGATTTGCTGTAGGTTTTACTCATTTAGAAAGTGATATATTTTATTGTTACCTTTTGTGCCATGTTGAGGGGTAGCAGAACTAAAACATACAGTCCTACTCAATTGTTTCCCAGTAAACAAAAATGTTTCCTATTTGAGCCTGACAGAATGAAGTAGAAATCTAAGAAAGAATGTTTATTAATAGGAGCTGGTGGACTTAAAAATTAGATTGAGGGTTGAATCCCAGTTAGTTGCTTACATTTTCAGGGAAAATGCTGAATCTCAGAGACATTGAGAGTAATAACACAAAATTGCTTAGATCTTTGAAGTTGTATGGATATGATTTTTTTTCTTGTTAAGTACTTAGCTGAGAAAAATGACTTAGTTATTTGAAAATAAAGTACAAAAGATTATGTGTTCAGATTTTTTTTACTGATCTCTGGAAGGAATGCAGTGATTTTGCCAGTAAGGGGCAGAGAAAACAGCTTAGAAAGGGCAATGTAATATTTCAGCAGATTTAGTTGAAACAGTTGGGGAAAGTTTAAATAGGAAGAATGCATTTATTCAAATGAGTTTCTGATCAGAATGCCCGGAGGTCTGCCTGGAGTATGAAAAATCTTTCTTTTTGTAACATATAACTTATGTCTGTACTTAGAAGAATTTCAGCAGATGTTGAATGTGCTCTATTTTGGAAGTATGGCAAGGCAGATTTGGTATGATTGCTGATGGTCTTTTGCCAAGCAAAGAATGAGAGACCCAGGGGTCTGACCCTACGGTAAGTGGATCCATCCAACAGACTTGTTATCGGTGGGCCAGATAAAAAGCTCTTTTATATCTGAATTAGTGACCTGTCAAGCTAATTGTTTCATGGTGTGATGGCAGCCAACAATTCACAAAAGCTGAGTATACTCTTTCCTGAGGAATCTGAAAATGCTTCAGAGTCTTAAACTAAGCTTTGCTATTCCTTCACCAACAAATCTGTGAGTAAATTCCTGACTCTCTCCGTGCCCTCTCAGACTTCAGGCAATGGGACCAATGGGCCTGTTGATGTAATAGTAAGAAGCTGGAGCAATTCAAGCCTAAGACAGCTAAGAAGCAGGATACTGTGTTAGCTGTAGTGCATCTCTCTCCAAGTACTGCAGCTCAGTGGTTTCCATAGCAGGTACCAGGGTTACTTTTTTTGGAGGAGACTGCAGGAATTTCGAAGGCTTACACAACATCAGACATCACATTGTGCACAGAGTTGTGCATCCTGGAATCTGTCTTGTTTTGGGTGAATGTGAACGCTGCTCAAGCAGTCATTTGATAGATGAGCAGTCCTGTGTGGCACTCTGTAGCTGCTTTTGGAGACGTTCCTCAGGGAAGGAAGATAGCTCTCAAATCCAGCAGTTGCTCCACCTCCTTCGGTGCGCAACTGATCTTGGAAAATTAATAAATAGAAAGCTTCTGCAATACTCTTCTGCAATCTTAACTCCAGAGCTGTGACAGGCAGGGATGGGGGAAGGGGAAAAATGAACTTTGCCTTGCTTTTTGTGAAAATTGGATTGTGTGCTTTAGAAACAGCCGGCAATCCTAAGTAACGGCTAATGCTCCTCACTAATGAGCGCAGTGCTGTGAGCGGATCCCTTACTGCCAAGAGTAAATGTTACTGGAAATCTGTGACAGAAAGCCTGTCTGAGCCCCAACTGTTTTGCTGGGAACACGGTAGGTCTGATGAGCTGTGCCTGAATACTGAGCAGGATTTGGGGGTATTGCTGGCGGCTGACCACAGGGTCTGGGCTCCAGGACCCCTTGCAGCTGCTCAGCGACATTCCTGTCAATTTTCCGTGCTGCTACTCGAAATGGATCTGACAGGAATGTCTGCTACTACTCTGGTGTGTTTGCTTTTCAAGTCTATTTTCCAAGGTCTATCCTAGGAAAAAATGTAGGTGCCTGCCAGCCAACCATTTCCTCTTCCCAGTAGCTCCGGGTGACTGGGGAAACACAGCCCTTCTGTAAGGGTAAAGCTGAAACACATTGCTGCAGTCTTACTCTTTTTTCCTTCTCATACCGTTTCAAAAGCTGAAGGAATTGGTGGTTTTGTTTGCCTCTTCCTCACGCAAGGTGTGATGAAATGATCTCTGCTTTCAGGAGGAGTTGTCCCATCCTTTTCTCGAGGTGCTTGGGTCCTGGAGCTGAAAGAAGTCTAGATTGGCATCAGGACATGTGTGGTTAGTCCAGTTGTTCACAGGGGCTACTGGGAGTTGTGTACCAGTGGCAGATGGAGTGTCCCTGCTTTCCTTTCCATCCACACATATCCTTGGGATGATTGGGAGAAAGAGTCCTGTCCTGACTGACCGGGAAAAGAAGTTGACAAAGGAGTATTTGCTCTCCTGTCAGTAGTTTAAGCTTTGCCTCACACTCTACAGAGTTGCTGGGAGTCATCCCAAATGTGCTCAAGGGAACACAGAACCGAATCCTGGGCAGTGGCTGCAGTGCTTCAGGCAATCCAGCTCCCCAGTCTGTATGGTCTCCCACGTGTCCCACCTGTTTCCATCAGCAGTCTGAGCAGGTCACTCTCCTGTGCTGGTCATCTGAAGAGTTGTGTAAAGCTGAAGTGTCTTTTAATTCCTGTCAGTGTTGCCTATATGCTTGGCTCTATCAAAACTGAACTGTGCTGTCATAGAAATTACTCATGGGACCATCCAGTCCCATTCTATCCAATTCTTTGTATAATTCTGTCTAGTAATACGCTACAGTTACATTGGGCAACATCGTAAATGCCCCAAGTTAAAAGGTACATCCTGCTTCTATTGTGTGGCTTAAAAGATCTTACTTGTGGAAAGCTATTGCATCTACACATTTTAATTTCAGAATTTTCTCTTTTTGCTGCAGGCGAGCAAAATCCACTGCTCTTTTACTGCCCTTTCTTTGCTCTGTTGTGAATGAAGGGTTTCAGTTGAAGACATGGTATCTCTAATGTGCCACTTAGCTATGCTGAGCATAGTTGGCATGGTGATCTGTTCCTTTCACCTCCTAGATAGTGTTGAGGGGGAGCCCTGATTTCCTTCCCAAGACTCCCACTTGAAAAGTGGCTGTTGCTCTGCATTGCAAGTGGATACATAATGTGCTATCAGCTGTCATCCGTGGTCTCCCCTGGTGTTCTTGCAGGATCATTCTCTTGCTCACGGGGTGCTAAAACTTTTTGTGACCTGGATCTTGCCATGAAAGTATACAAAAGAAATTCAGAATTTGCAGACTTTCACTCTGTAAGGACTAAATTTGTGTTAATGCATACTGTATTATAATGTACTCTAAGCAAAGGCTTTCAAATGCAAACATCAGAGAAAATTTGTTTGATTTCAGCTATGGCACTACATAAGTTCCCCATTTGTTTCTCCAGTTTTGCACATACAAGTGCTCCACAGAGAGAAAAGTATTACTGGGCTTTCCCAAAATTATTTATCTGTGAGACTCTGCCTTGCTGCATACACAATGAGGAGGGGAAAAAATAATTCGTTTCTGTTTGACAGTATTTTGTTGGTTTGATGCAGTGCAAAGAAAAGGCTTGAGGCCGCTTTCTTTTGGAAGAGTGATATCTGTATTTATAGTGGTGGTATTACTCCACAAAGCTGATTCTGATCACCCTTCCTCATTATTTGCTGTGCAGAAAAGAAATCAGATGCAATCATTATCTTAAAAAGCTGAAAGCAGAGTAAGAAAATTTTAAGGCAATGTAAGTGCCCCACTATCCCTAAGCCAGCAGGGAATACGAGACTGTGCATTTTTACTTACAGTGCTTGGCACTGGACAGCATTGCGTTTGTCCCACATTACTTTGATGTCACTGTTTTCCGTGCTGGAAGAGGACTGTGATGTTAAGATGCGATAGTGTGACAGTGTGTAGCTGTAGCACTGAAATCAGAATGGTGATTCACCAGAATTCCTGAATAGTAATTGGTAACTGATGCTGAGGAAGGCACTTGTTATACTGGATAGTATTTCCTGTATCTGTGCTAATCTGTTCATAGCCCTCTCTGAAACACATACCACTACAGTGTGGCCAACATCTCCCTTTTAAATTTCCACATTAGCTGGCATAAAATTTTTCTGCACTTCTTAAATATGCATGGATATGCATATTTTAACACTTTATATTATTAATGCAAGTATTAATGTATTTGGGTAAGAGACTTAGAATGTTAAGTTAAACTCAGCTTTCTTTTCATATTCAGTAATTTGTATTTACATATTTTAGAAAGAAAAGTTGGCCTAGAAGCATCTTCTGATCTTGAAGCAAGAGTAGAGTGACTTCAAAAGAAAAATGCTTCTGAAAGGAAATCCATGCTTATCTATTATTAATATCAGGTTGAACTACTTTTAGTATTTAGAGAATACAGCCTGTAAGGGTGGGGTTTTGGGGCTGAGCTAAGCTGGTTTTAGGGCTGGCTGACCTCAAGGGGGTTGCTGTCCCCTGTACCTTTGTGCTGCCAGGGATTTCTGCTATGCCTGTTTTGTTGTCTTGGGCAGTTCTGCGGTCCCTTGGTGCATTTGTCCTGCTAAACTGGGGGAAAAAATACAAACCCAGAAGAAACAGGGTCCAGGCATCAAGTGGCAAAGCAATGCAGGACCATAAAGGAGCAGGTACCAATTCATTACCTGTGAAATCTTCCTCAGACCTTTATTCTTTCTCCCCAAGTGATGCTCCTTTATTTGACTGAAAGCGGCTCTTCTATTTAGTTGTTGCAAAACACTTGGTTTCCTAATGGAAACACATAAAAACGTTGAAATAAGACACGCTATAGAATTGAAGCAGCTAAGTGTAATGTAAACATTACCTTCAGTACTGCCTGCTCATGAAAATAAAAGCATGGACAGTAAATAAGAAATACTCATTAACTTAAACACACCCTGCTTTCTAATGGCCAGCGTCTGTGTCAGAGGCCTAATTAGGAGCTAAAAAGCAGGGGAGGTGCCTCCCCAGTTTCTGTGGGTATATCTGTATGGGAAGGTGAAGATCTGGAAGTTGCTGTAAAGCACCTCTTTGTGCTTTGGTGCCGTTAAGAAGGGCAGCTCATCGCTCCCAGGCAGGATTAGCAGCTCATGCGAGAGCTCTGGGAAGCCTTTTCATGCTCCCAGTTCCCTGCACAGCTGTCGGTGCTCGTGTTCTCTGCACACACAGTTTGTGAAGACACATCTGCTGTTGCTGCTGACTCCTTTTCCTTTTGTACTCTACAGACACAGACATTCACAGGTACCAGGGCAGGGCATGGCAGTTGTGACATCTGAAATCAGGTGGTTTTTGGAAAGCAGAGAAAATTTTCCTTCCCTCCTAATCGGTGTTATCTGGACCCTGATTTTGCACAATTTTGCAACTGCCTACTTTCTGCTTGACTAGAGATGCTAACACATTAACAAATTATGTAGGGCTATTTCTGACTGGAACAAAAACATAATCTTGCCTTATATGAAGCAATCTTTATGGATTGTAAGAAATACTGTTTGTTTTTTTACAAGAGGTGATTTCACACTTGATGGTACAGTCACCCTGCTGGACCTTTTCTATATAGAATAAAAAATGTATTTCATATTTCCAATTCCTTATGCTTTTGTCTGTTCAAAAAAAACCCTGCACAAATGTGTATCACTGATGTAATAAACCTGCTTTGCACTGGAAGTAAAAGGAAAAAAATCGTGAAGGTGTAGCAGGTCAGAGGGAAACTATTTCCTCTAAATTCCTGAAAATGTATTTTTATGTGGTAATAGTATTAATATTCTTAGGGTTCCCCTTCTATTATTAGAAACACAAAATGATAATATCTTAACTCTAACTTTCCTGCAAAGTATGTCCTTATACTAGAGAAGAAAAATGTTTTCAGGAACATCTTGCAATGGTGTGATTTCCAGCAGCTAAACAATGAGAATGATGGATGTGCGTTGGAGGTTCTCTTCTGGCTTTGGCCACTAATGTCATTTCTGGCCACAGAGTCCCTTGTGATTGAAAACTCAAAATAACTCTGCAAGCCATGGATTCTGTCCTAGATTCCTCATACCACCAACTGGTGATTTTTTTTTTTTGTGTGTGAAAGGATATTGTGTACAGGATTATTTCCCCTCTTAATGCAAGTGTCATTGCTCCTATGCTGGAACATGCTCAGCAGTGACTAAAAAGCAGATTCACATAGTAGGGTAGTTAAGGCAGCAGCTAAATGCAGCTGGTTTTACTGATTGAATTTAAAGTAGATACAGTTTGTTTCTGCACTGTGAAGTGAATCCATTCAGAAGGATGTCCTCCTACAAAAACTTCTATGGAATTTTTAATAGCCACAAGTAGTTGGAGCACTGTTTATACATCTTGTCTGAAAGCTGGAAAATGTTCCTGTAATCAAGTTTTTAAAAAAGGGAGCATGTAGGGGGGAAAGGAAGAGAGAACAGCCTGAGAATATCCGTTGAGGCAAATATCCTGAGACAATCAGATTTGTTCTCAGAGATGAATGTATATTATTTTAAAGGCCAGAAGAAATGTGTCTACCCATTTTGTGTATGGGTGAGGAAAGGTTTGTTTAGTTTTAAGCCTTGCATTGTGTAAATATCTTTACACTTGCAAGATGTTTCAACTGTAGCAAAACTAAATTCCATCTAATTGTTCTTTGCTTGGAATGCGAATACTGAAGACCACTAATGAGACTGACACAGAAGAAGGAAAATGTTTACCTTTATGAAACCAAGAAGTTAGCTGAGCAATGAGAGTCAGGGTTGTATTGCTTTGTAAGTGGGGTTACAGAATTAGTGTTTTGTCTGTGTTAGATATTGTTAGATGTTTGCTTTCTGCTGCTTGTGGATATTTAACTGTGTCCTCTTGAGAGACTGAATTCTGAAGTCAGCTGAAGGGGTCAAGTGAGATTGCTTTAGGCTTTGGCTGCTGACTGGCAGTTGAAAGGCTAATAAGTGAAGTTAAACACGGGAGTTTTGCTTCTTACGATACCATTGGAGAGCTGGAAATTAAATTTTGCTGCTGGAAAAGATGAAGGTATCATGGTTATGGACTCGGAAAGCACTAGATTGCTGTTTCCTATTATGGGATTTGCTCCTATTTTCACTAACCTGTGGGAACTTTCTTTGCAACTGATCTGTTGCAGTTCTTTCTCAGTCTCTGAAAGCTTTTGGGGTTTTTTTTTTGGTACTTGCTAGCTCAAAAATGCTTCATATGGAGAGTTGTGGGATAATGCTGCCCTTTGGATATTGTACTTGGGCTGTCTATAGTGGACAATTATTTAACCAAGTGACATCGCAACGGGTGCACAGTACACTGATTTCTGTGGTGAGATGCAATTTGTTTGTTTTCCCTAACCATGGTATAGTAAACAGAGCTGTATTAAAAGTGTGTTCCAATAAGTGTTGGTTTACAGGATATTCATTTAAGTACATTTAGTTCAGTTACAGGAATTGAACTCTGTAGGCCAAGTTGGAATATATTAAATATTTTTCTATTTTTTTCTGTTGGTAGTAGGAGTAGTATTGCAATATATATGGTGTTGTGTGTTTGTTTCCTTCTGTTTGGCCAAGAATATAATTTGTATTTTCAACAACTTTGTTCCTCATAAATAAAGTATCAGTAGTGTATTGACTTTCTATTTAGTAGTACCTGAAGCTCTGAAGTTCTAGAAAAAGGAAATTCTCTCCCTGTAAGCTAAAAGGTTTTCACAGAAATGACTTACATTAGAACATTGTCTTTATTTAAAGATTAGAAGATGAATGCATGCTGCAGCTGTAGCTTGTTCACTGTACTGAAATGCTTTTGTTCCTTTTTAGTATTCAAATGTTCATGCTAACTCCTCCCATCCTGTCTACTTTGTGTTTAGATTGGTGAAAGACAAAAAAACCTCAGAAGTGACTCAGAGAGGACAGCTAGAAAATTTGTTTTACAGAACAAATACATGGTATGTGGTCCATGAGCTGTTCTGTGTGGAGGATTATGTGAACACAAGGTTGAAAAAGAAGAGCTCTTGCTGCTGGAGGCAAAAGGGTGGCCTTGGGAGGGGCCTTGCCATGTACCATCTCTTAGCATGTACCTGCAGTGTTTGCTTAGGACTGTAAAGATGTTTAAATTCACCATTGTATGTTGCCCTCCTGTGTTAATATTTCAAAAGCCTTAATTGAAATGCAGAAATATTGTTAGCCTGGGTTTTAAGACAGAGAGTTGAAACAGCAGGCACGGACATAAACTCATGCAGCCTCCTGGAGCAGGCACCTCCCAGGCTGTAATGCCACATGAAGTCTCTTCAGAAACTTTCTTTTGGTGCATTGATTTTCCTCCTGATGTTTCTACAGCATAAACAGTGGCCCTGGAGAAGGGAGGCAGTGATGGACAACCAGTAGAAGGATGAAGATAAGGCATATATCTTCAGTATCCCACAGAGGCCAATTCATGACTACAGGACAGTGCACTTGGGAGTGATCCTGGCGAGTCAATCATCCCTTCTCTGTGCTGGTAGTGTGAGGGGAAGGAAAACACTGTCTATACCAAGAGTTTCTAGAAGTTGAGCAGTACTGTAACTCCCACTCAGTTATATCCTGACTCTTCTATTCTTGTCAAAAGATACTGAAATATTTTGGCTCTGATATTTAAATACCGTTATTTAAAGATGTTGCATTAATGTCCAGTTTTGCCTAAGTGCTCTCCAAGTGCAGAATCTTCTTTTCCAGCAGACTGCTTGTCTTGTATCTGGCAGATAAATACTTGATGTTATTTCCTAATGCAAAACGTAGTCTGACTCCATTTAGCTTTTTTCCTTTCTGTCTAACAGCATCATTAATTATACCAGGAGACTTGTCTCTACTGTGGCTGTGATCAGAGGAGAGGAAAACACAGCAGACAGTATTTGGGTGCTGTAGGAAAACACTGAGGTGTTTGATTTCTCTTTTTTTGTGGGTTGCTTGTGCATAGGAAACTGTTACAATTCGTGTTGATTCCAAGAAAGCAATTTCACTTGTTCCAGATACTCCAAACCTGTCCCAAGGAGCTTTCACTGCACAGTACAGTAAGGCAGAAGAAACTGCAGTACCACTCACTGGTGTGCAGATTTGGGAAGGGCTTATGGTAGCAACTAATCCAGAGGTTTTGTATCTCAGCTTGAAGAAAAAGCAACACCATCTGTGAATTCTGAATATTTAATGCTTAAAGATGATTTTCTGTTTGAGTTTTGATTAGTATTTCCAGTTGCCAGCAAAGGTGAGAGTTACCAAAATGTCTTGCTGCAGCAAAGAGTTAAAAACTTAGCATCTCATACTAATACTGCTACTGTAAAACTGCAGTGTAATTTAATCTACAATACTGCAGAAATGCTTTAAGGCTATCAGTATGTGCTTCCTAGCTAAGAGAGTGAATATGTATATATATATGGTTGGCCTTTTTTATAATCAGCATTGGGTAGCTGTAATAATTTTTTTTGTCATTTGTCAGTTAACTGGTTGGAATATTTGTGGTGTGTATGTAGTGTGTGTGTAGTCATTAATTTAGTTTGGTTTAGGATCTCAGAGTAAGCAGGTAAGACAAAGATGTGATGTAGGCACATGTATTTATAAGGTTGGATGTGAAAAGAATCCTACCACTATTCGCATGCAAGAAATTTTTAGGAGTGGGTGGCTTTCTGATGAGATGGAGAGAATAAGCGGGTAAACATACTGAAGTCTGGTATTTGTTCAACAGAAGACTGTCATTTCCTAAACTGAAGGTAATTTAATCATGTTTGTATCTGGAGTAGTTAAATGAAATCATTTGCCATAATTACTTCATGTCTAACAAGGTCTGTCGCCATTTGGATTTTGTTATGATTTGGATCCTAAAAGGGAAGGAGCTTAACCACTGGATGTTGAAATAATCAATATATTTCATTATTAGGATTCGAGCAGAAGCTCTGTTCCAAATATGTGTTTAAAACTCTCAAGCTGAACTTTTTTTGGTAATCCTGTTGCTACAATCTGTTATATGTGTATAGGACATAAAGCAGTGGCCTCGGCCATCCCAAATGACTACATTTGTTGTGTGTTGCTCTTACATACCTTATTAATTATTTTTGTTGTTCCATTTTACTGAGCTGGAAGGAAAAGCTGTTCTGTAATTAAGGAGCTATTTCCAAGAAAGTGGGGAGCATTAGAACTGTTATTATAGGATCATTGCACAGGAGGTGAATATTTGTGGTTGGTGTCTAGTGCTGCACAAATGAGCAGAAGTAATCTCTGTCCAGAGAAGTTTCTTGCTGGGGAACATATTGTTCAAGAAGAGCAAAGGTTTTGTGCAAATAATTTTTGTTGTTTGCTGGTTGTTGGACAGAGAGACAGGGTAAGGGTAGGGTCAGTGACACACACCTCAGCAGCAACTGATTTTTATCAGCAGGGTCATATATTTGATTTAGCATGGCCAAGGAGAGACCTAAAATTGACTTACAGCGAAAAGAAGTTGAAGAAGATGTTATACAAAGCCCATGTTTGTGTTAGATAACTGGTTCTGGTGGTGTATTTGTGTATCCTGCTGCGGGGGGTATTTGGTGTTAGGGATGTTTGTTGGCTTGTAGTTGCCTGCGTCTCTCTTTCCAAAGCAACCAAATGAAGGGGCACTGCTGGGATAAGTGATGTCTGAAGTCAGCACCAGGATACACATCACTGGCTATTCTTTGGCCTTTTTCTCTGCAAGATAGTAGTATCTTCTGAATCATAATTAATTTACGTGAAGAATTTTAGTATGTTACTGATATAATAGGAATTGTACCAGACTTGAGTTTAGCAGTTAAACTGTAGAGCCAAATCTTGCCACATTGTGTGATAACAAGATTCCTTTCATTGTCTGTTTTTCTTTTGAAAGATAGATTCTGTCCACAGTCATTCATTCAATTACCTTACTTAGGATTTTTATAAAGCAAATTACAAATATATTAGTTTAGGTTTCATTTGTGTTGTTAGTTTTGGGGTTTTTTTCCTGAAAATGATGTAAAAGAAATGTCCTGATGTTCTACGTCAGCTTATTTTTCCTAATCAGTTTATTAAGTTTTCTGTGATGATGAGGTGTATTTGCAAATACTAAAAAATTGTATGTTTTGCTCTATTCCAGTGCCTGATGACCTCTCCATGGAAGAAAGAGAAGAGCTTTTAAATATTCGTCGCAGGAAAAAAGAACTGATTGATGATATTGAGGTAATTGATTTACTGTAAAGACCCTTACAAAACTGCTTCAGTAGATTAAGTTACAGTAAGCTGCAGACCTAGATATGAATTTCAGGTAGTGGTTTCAAAAGCATATAAATTACTTAAGCTAAATACTCCTAATTATGAATGGGATTTATGCATCGTGTGTGCTTTTAAAAATACTAACTTCTGATTTTATGTAATGCAGTATGTGCAGATGTCCACATTTGATTTGTGTAATCAAAGACTCATTAAACAGCAGATTTGCCAGGATAGGAGCGAGTAAGAAATGTGGGTAAAGAAATCGTTTTATTGATAATGGAAGCTTGGTCATGGTGCTCTGACATGAGCACACACTGGGAGTGCAGGTTCATGTGTTTAACAGTCATTCAGTTGTGCTAAAATGTTAAAATACCTAAGGAAACCCTGAGATTGTTCACTTTTCTTCATGGAAATAACAAATGTTAGAAAATAAAACCTAATTATCATATTATTTTATGATAGATGATTTCAAAAGGTGTTCTAGTGTAGGTTAATGTGTTGTCCTTCCTTCTCTTGACAGAGATTAAAATTTGAAATTGCTGAGGTTATGACTGAAATTGATAATCTGACTAGTGTAGAAGAAAGGTAAGTAATGCCAACATATGGATATGATTCAGTAAGACCTTGCTCTTCCAGGAACAGCAAGTAAAAATGCCTTTCACATGCTAAACAAACAATGGATCCACCTTTATTTAGTCTGTTATAAAGTCTCTAAAGCCTGACTTTATCCCATGCAGGCGTGTCGTTTGTTTGGATAGAGAATATGTTGGATAGCATGTAATATTTTACTGTCCAGTTGATAAGGATATGGGTCTCTGAAGCTGCAATCACTTAAAGGAGTTGAAAGTAGTATCATAGTTTTCTCCATTATAAAAAGTGAATGTCTTGGTTTTGTAATAGAACATACAAAGTAGCCAAAATGCAAATTAGAGGCTGATCCAGAAGTCGTTGTTTTTGTAAAACAGCAACTGGTAAGTGCTTGTTGTTTCTTCTTTGTCTCCATATATAGCAAAACTACACAAAGAAATAAGCAAATAGCCATGGGAAGGAAGAAATTCAACATGGACCCTAAGAAGGTAGAGAATTTTTTTTTCTACTTGTCAGGAATTGAGTTTCTGCTTGTAGTACCATCTTTGACAAATACTTTCATGTTTTTCTTAAGAAACGTTTCTGATAATGTGAGTTCACAGGCCTTACTTGCATGTCCTGTAACCCACGGAGCAGAGGGTTAAATTGGAAGCAGTGATCAGGTCATGTGCCAGTGGTGTGCTTCTTTCACTTAGGCAAACCTTTGATAACAGAGGTTACTTATCAACGATCAAATATGCCAGGTATTGATTGACCTGGCTTGCTTTGTACCTGATAGAGGTGTTCTATGTTGATATGTCAAATATAATTTTAAAAAATGTTTGGTGTATGGTTATTAGTGAGGCCATACTTCTTATTTTTTAATGCTCTCCTATTTTTATCTTTCAAAAAACCTTTACCATGTTTTTTAATTTGCTCTCATGCAGACTTTTATATTTGGGTATCTAAAGTCTGTTTGTGGAAAAGGCAGGTGTGAACATCTGTACATCTGTATATGTATATGCATACAGATGTGTACCCATCTGACTTGTATGTTTTGGTTACCAGTTTCAAGAAATCTGCTCTGCATGTAGCCAAGAAGTAATGCAGCTCTTCTTTCTGGAGTGCCTCTCTGTTTCTTAAGTAGTTGCTAATTTTATGGAAAATTCGGGGTCCTGCACATTCTCTTACAGACCTCCCCTGCAATGAAAGAGCTTCTTTGACATACTTGACCTTTAGCCTTTGCTTTTCATTTTTCATCTTCCTTGCTTTGTTTTACTGTCTTCTATTGTTTGTAATTGAGATTCCATTTTGAAATTGTGAAGAGTATTATTTAAGGTCTTTTTGGAAATCATTTAGCATTTGTTTTTCTGTGTTCTTGATGTGTTTTCTTTCCAGCTGTATTGAGTTCATTACATTTTGGTGGCTCTTCTGAAATGTTCCAAGTACAGTGATGGCTTCTGTTCTTCAGACTGTTTTCAGTTTGCCAGAAATTCTCAAGTACAAGAACCCTTTCTAAACTGCTGGCCATGTCTTTGATTTTTATTTTCCGTTTTGGTGACTGCCTAACTTCGGTTCTGTTGAGGGCAGAACCCCCAAATATCCTGATAGTTTCCTGTTGTCCTCCAGCTCTTTCAAGTCCTAGAAATTTGTGGCAAAGTCACAGGATGATGTCAGATGCTTTCATTCAAACGTTAACTAATTTTTGTTACGGTTCTTGCTGCTTTAAATTATTTCTATAAATAGATGCTCTGGCCACATTGCTACTGTAACATAATTTAAATGTGGTAAGCAGACTTAGAGTAGTAATTTCTTAATAGTGCCTGTGATCAGTGGTGGTGGCTGCAGTAGCTGTCTGCTCTAAAGCTGGGTCATGGTGTTGTTTGCAGCTGCTGCGTTAAGTTACAGACAGCTCAAGGATACATCCTTCTGGTGCTGGGAAAAGCTACCTTGGGTTCATTGGGAAAAGGGTTTTTTCATTCATAAACAGGAGGGAAGATGGTCTCTGGATTTAGGAATGCCAGAGAACTGGGGTAATAATACTTGGGTTGAATCTACCAAGTTTCCTCCTTTAAAACCAGTTGATGGAGGCCTCATGTTTTCATATTAGCAGGAGCACAGTGAGGTAATTCTCTTTCATTGCTTTTATTTGAAGATCTTTGCACGTTCTAGTGTGTGTATAGAGCAATTCTGCTTTGCTCCCTCTGAAAATGGGTGTGTTTTATGGACTTCCATGATGTCATGCTGGGTACCTGGGGGTTTGGATTTGGTGAGCTCGTGTGGGAAGGGCTGTAATGGTAAAGTCTGTAAAACATTTCAAGAATCCCTGTGCACAGACAAAGTAGTGCTTGAAATTTGCAGTGCTGAAGTGTTGGTGCTGCCTGTGTTGGGCCCAGGAAATGAATTCTCTGTGACAAACGCAGGGTTTAAATAACTGCAAAATTTGTAATTGAGCTACTGTAAAAGCAATGAAATTCAAATCAGATTTCGCTGCAGTGACGTGAAAAAAAAATCCATGCAATATTTGTAGTCAATATTGAGTATGTCTGTAGCCATAAGTTTTGTGTGGGGAAGTTAAACTAGTACAGCTGTCATCTGTCTCCTGTCAGTCTACAGAAAGAAAATTTGCATCAAGACAAAAGATAGCGTAGGAGGTGATGGGGGTTTGCTTGGCCTATTTTGCCATTTATTCCAGACGCTGAAGTTGTTGTCCCAGACAAATTCCTTTTCCTGTCTGACTTCTGGTTCTTTAATATTTTAGGAATAATTTAAAAAAAAATCCAGGAAAAGGAAAATTAAATTGATTTTTGCAGTATGGTGAAGTGTCTGCTTCTGTGTGCAGAAATTTGTTTTCCATCCTTCTGGTCATGTCCATTATCAGTAACTTGCACAACTTCAAAAAACCTATTCAGATCAGTCTGTTTGTACTAAGCATGAATAATAGTCCAGGTGTTGAACAAGGGAATCTGCTGTCTCTGGTATCAGAGGAAAGATTCTCTTTTGATTGTCAGAGATGAGAGCTTTTTGGATAACTTGGGATGGGAAGAAGCGCTATGTTTTGTAGTCAGATATTGTACAAATAAGCTTTGAAGGGATCAGTTTTGAGGAAAGCTCAGCAATTTCTGGTTGAAGATATAATGGATATATTCTTTGTGAAGAAATCATGTCTGTTGTGAAATGACTTATCAAAATATTAAGTTGTCAGAGTACCAACCTGGCACTGAAAGTTTTCAGATGATGATAAAATTGTTTGAGAGAATTGGCATTCCAGACTTTCTAAAAAAAGCTTCAAGCTTTCTAACATCACAGTTCACTTTCTTTGTTAAATGAGGTCAGAAAACTGACTTTTTTTCTCAGACAGGTAACCATTTCATTATTAAAAACTAGAATTAACCAAACAGAAGGATAATAACTTTTTTGAATGTTACTGGAGGGCCATCTGTGCTATATCAAAAAGTAATGCGATTTTTTCAGTTGTAATGAAATAATACTTCACTTGCAGAAATTGAAAAACTAATGTTTCTGAAATTTTGAAATATTCCAGTAGAGCGTATTAGTAATAATTTATTAACCTCTTTTGTACATATTTGGAATCCAAGACATTAAGGTTACTTAGAGTTTGCATTTCTACTTTTCACCAGCGTGTTGTTACAGTTTGAAGAAATCAGCAGGAATAACAGCATGTGTTGGGGTCTGTGGGCTGTGAAGAGGATGGTTATCTCTGCATATCCTGCTCGGTGTTGGAACAACATCCCTTCCATCCTTTCCATAATCTCTATATAACTCTTAGTCTCCTTTCTTTGCCGCTTTGCAGAGAGGTCTCTGGGCTTCCCTAGAGTGTGCCAGTTGTAGGGCAGTAATTTATGGAGCAGTAGGAGTCCTGGGGCTTGATCAAGTACCCTCTGAGGGACAGGGTAAGACTCTCCACCTGCCTTTGGTAGCAGCCTGACTGAGCAGCCCTTTGTGACTAGTGTAGCTCCAGTCCTTTGTGAATAGTTTAGTTCCAGCACAACCAGAATTCACTGATAATCCCAGTGTCAGCATAAACTCTTTTAAACCGGTTTCAGTATCTTCAGCTGTGACTTCCTACTGCAAGTAGTGGCTTGATATATTGGGTTGCAGTTTGTAGATTATACCAGATGCTTCATTTTGTGTCATGGTGGTAATTAAGTTGTTTCTATGTACCTCTTCATTATATGATTTTGCAGATTATGGCTCTGCAGACATTTATGCAATGTTGGGAACAGGCCAGCTTACACATTAGCTCCAAAGAGCAACATGCAATCATTATTCAATTAATATTTGATCTCTCTGTGGTTGAGGGATTCAAACTGCCACCTAGTACTTCCAGCCTTAAAAATGTGTTTCATTTTCGTCTTAAAACCAATACTAAATATTGCTCATCTAACAGAAAAACATTTGTTTACCATTTTATTAAAAGAAATAAAAATCTGTAGGTTAATGTAGTTCTTAATGTGCTGTGTATATGTCTGTGTCAGTATATTAATACCAAATGTTACCAGTGATATTTACATAAATGCTTGTGGAAGAAGACATAACATTCCTTGTCCTCTGGAATTGCTCTTCCTAGGGAATACAGTTTCTGATAGAAAATGACCTCCTGCACAACACTGCAGAAGACATTGCACAGTTCCTTTATAAAGGAGAAGGATTAAATAAAACGGTAATTGGCGATTACCTCGGTGAAAGGTAAAGTAAAAATATTGGAACTTTGCTCTTGAGCTTACAAAGCACATTTACAGGTTTTGGGTAGTTCCCTTCCCCTTCATAGGCTGCATGAAAGAACTGCTCGAGTACTCTGAGATCTGTAAAAGCTACAGTGGGGATGTACAACTGCTGCAGTGTTGTGATAGGTTTTCTTCCTGTTAGGTGGTTATTTTTAAATGGGTACATTGTGGAATGATATTTAATTAGCTGTAATTTACCATTTTGAGTAAACCAAAACATTTGTCTGTAGTGCAGAATTTAATACCATGAGCTTCTGGAATGTTTCAGAGTTGTGTTGCACCACTACTGGTAACTCTTAGTACTGTGTCCAGAGAAGGAGTGATTTACAGTCAGTAATAATGGACAGTAAAGAAATTACTAATTAAAACAGGTGCTTCCCGGGCCAGTAGTTACAAGTGGGTTTTGGTGTTGTCACTTCCCTGCACGCAGAAGTCCCATTGCTAATAAGGTGTCTCCAAGGGCAGCTGCACCCAGTCCTTATCAATCCTGCTACAATAAACATGGCAGTGTGCATATTTATGCACGCTGTTGCAAACCACAGTCAGAATGCAAACGACTTGCATTGCTGGACAACCCAGGAGCTGACTTTGAAAAAGGCAGCTGAGCGAGGCAGCGGTGCAGGGGGTTGGAGTGTGGCTATGGACGTGCTGGCACCTGTTCCAGTGCCACTTGGGGAGCTCTCGGAGGTGACTCATTTGGGATGTGCTCCTGTGGCGATGGGTTGTGGCAGGTCCCTTTTGAGACACCTTTCAGCCTGGTTCCAGCATCAACGGCGTGGTTTCTGCTCAGCAGTTCCCTCTTGGCTTTCATGGGTTCAGTGAAAGTTTCTGCTGTAATATGAGCATTTTGAAAACAGATCTTTGTTACGACGTCTCTGTGCAGAATATGTAGACACGTCAACAGTTTTTATACAACAGAATTGTCTGAGGACATTCTGTCTTACTTGGCCACCCCCTCTCAGGGGCCCATCATAAATTACTTCTGTATTCTAGCTAAATATAGCTGAAGACAAGACCAGGTTAGTCAACAGAATGAAATATTTATATAACATTCTGCCATAAAGAGATATATTCTAAATTACTGACTTTTATAGTCTTAACAGCACTCAGCAAACTGAAGAAAGTGAATGTAAAAATGGAATGAGATAACACTTAAAAATATAGCAAAAATTATAATTAATGAGGGATGAATTACACCCTAAAAAAAGAGTTAAGATTTCTTTCTATGGGGGTAAGTCTTCACTTCTTTTTTTAAGTGGCTTCCTGGAGCACTTGTGTTATTTGGCTTGTGTCTTTGGAGGTGTACCCAGCACAAGAACTGCATGCCTATAAACAAAATAAGTAATTTGCTTAGAGTAGAAACATACCCCTCTCAAGTGCTCTCTTATTACACTCTAATGCCACTTTACTGAAAAGTTGTTGCCCAGTTGTGCATTGCTAAATTTGATGAGAATTGCTTGGATTTGCTGACAGAAGTGGTGTGTTTTTCTGTAAACAATGTGGGAACACGCTAATGAATGAACAGTTGGTTTGAAGGTATTTACTCCTGAGTGTTACAGGTTAGTCTGACTATGCAGTTAGTCAGTAAAGCAACAGATAATTCCTGGTGGGTGCACACCTTTCTGTTTTCAGGTGGAGGCTGATGCACAACATTCTGTCTTGGTGATGTATTTAAAGCACACCCTAAGGATTATAAACCTTTATTCTTCTGGCACATGAACTCAGTGATGGCGTAGGCCAAGTTCTTTCCATCCACATAGTTTTGTGTTCATTAATGTTTAAATGTTGCTTTTGCATTTAAGCACCCTTGTAGTAAGCAAAGCATAATTTGGCTCATGATTTACATACCAGTAAAAGAGATGGCTGAGAGGAAGCCCATTCAAAACCTATTCTGATTTGACTAAACTTTGTTGTACCAGTTTTTGAGCGTGGAGTAAGAGTACAGTACATGCTAAGCAGCACTTTTCAAAAGCTGTTTTTTCTCTTGGATAGAATTAATAGAAGCATTTTTGTTTCTTATCTTTGTACATAAATTAAGATACTGGTTTAATATTTTCTGTTTTTAGAGTGGAAAAAAGACTGTCGTATGTTGTATGGCTAAAGAAATTAGTCTTACATGAACAGTTTTTTTAAGAATTCATGACAATTTCTGCAAAAGACTTTTTACTGAATAAATTTCTCAGGTATCCTCCTATGTCAAGGCAGGTGCATTAATAATAAATGTGAAGCAAAGAAGGCAAGGCCATTTTTAGGTCATTTAAATAAGCAGTTCTAAAATCAGTTCAAATGTACTGGCTTTTGCTAACCTACCAGCAAAAATGGGCAAAGTACTAGTGTTAAATATTAAAATACCTCTCAAATAAATGTGTTGATTATTTCTGATGACTTGACTTGATCCATAGGATTGTTTATTTCCTTATTTATTTTCAGAAGAAAAATTGAGATAACTAACAAGTGTTTAAAGGTCAGAATTGCAATTGACTATTTCATTTTTGTCTTTCACAGAGATGAATTTAATATTAAAGTTCTTCAGGCTTTTGTTGAACTCCATGAGTTCGCTGATCTCAATCTTGTACAAGCCTTAAGGTGAGCGAATTCTTTCTGCTTTTTGACCTGAGCTTCCTTTATCAAATTGCATGTTTATATGAGTCACTGTGTTGATTTATTCGTCAGAAAGCTGCTCTGCAGCTCAGCACAACTGTACAAATTACTGTGCAAGTGAGCAGAGACAGCTCTGTTTAACCCTTCTGATGGCTTGTGTGTGTGCTGCCTTTGAGGGTGAAAGCTCCTGATTACTTCAGACAAACACAACTAAAACAGCTGTTACTCCTTGGTGTGCCTGCCATATGTGGACATTTGAAGATCTGTTTTATATCTTAGCACAGAGATAGGTTAAAAAAGAAATGAACTCTTAAGTAATTTTCTTCCTCCTTTTATTCCACGTCATCTTGTCCTTCTGGGTAGGGAGGGGGAGAAATCCCCTGACCATAGTCACTGATAATGTTCAATCACAGAGAGGTAAACTTTGAAATGACTGATTTCCTTCTACTTCCCTCAGTTTCCCACTTGTCATGTGGAAGAAAGTGTAATATCTTAGTTTATTTTTTCCCTTGCTCATGAACAGTTCCCTTGATGTATCTGGGATGCTTGCATACAGCGACCTTGTGAGATCCCTTCTCATCTTGGTGAAAATCCGTAACAGATTGAGCAAATTAAGTTGGCTTAGACAGTTCTGCCTGTTTTCTTGCTGCAAGTGACTCCCTCCTGACACCAGATAAATGGAAATGTCCATGTGATCTTTGTTTCTGGTGCAGTGCCTTGTGATGGGGAGTCAGAACAGCTTTGCTATGGTTGAGTGATGTGGCGATGCTAACTTGAGCTGCCTGAGGCTTGAGCCAAAGAAGCCTTTTCTGTGGCTGCTGAAGCTTGTCTGGGAAGCTTCATATTCCTGTCTCTTTTACCCAATTTGATGTTAGGTTTGACTTTCTTCTTCCTTAGCAGCTGCTACTATTAAATGTTTGTATTTTGGTAGCTTACAAAATTCGTGATCTGGGTTGGAACCTTGCACGAGGTGAGTAAAGACAGTATATAGAGCTGACAAACTAAAGATGGCCTGTGACACTTGAATATAATGTCCTAAAATGAAAACGGATGAAGACAGGAATAAATGGTTGTTATACTAGCATCCAATGTACAGGGAATAGTGAGAACTTGTTTTGCATGGCAGAGCATGTAACTTTGCTGGTTTAGATCCTGGTTTAATTCGGATAATTCTTTTGCTAAGAGATAAAAGAATAAATGATGAAATTCATTGGAACATTTTAGTGCCACAGTGTGCCAAAACAAATTTGCCAAGACTTCTGTCCTGTATGCATTCCAGTGTACCTCTATGTAGAAATAGTAAGTTACAAAAGTCAACTCTGTATTCCAATTTATGCTGCTAAGCAGCAGCAAGATCTGCTGCATGTATTACAAAATTACTGGAATGATGGCATGAGTTGCTCTTTTTAAGGCCTAGGTCTGATTCTTGTAGGGTAAGCTTACAGTAGACAGGCAGCACCTCTCTAAGCAGTGGGGTTTTCTTGTTGTTAATACCGTTTTTAAAAGGTTTTGTATGAACTTCAGTAAATATGTTAAGTCTTTCTGTATTCCTTGTTTCTTTCTCCTTACACCAGAAATATTTTGTGTGTTGTGTCTTTTTACATTGTGAATAAAGTCTAGCTGACTGTTCATTGCTTTTTGTAGCCAGGAAATCCAGGGAGGATTGAACTCATTTTTTCCCCCATAGCATTCTCATGGCAAAAATGGGATGCATACAGAAAATTGTTTACTAGTCTGGAAAAAAGAGAGAGCCTCAGAATATGAACTGCCATATTATCTTGCCTGATAGCATGCAGTGTTGCTGGCTGAGTTACTGGGCTAGCCATCTGTGCATGTTGCTTTATAATAGCTCCTGACTTGTGTGTTGAGAGATTGAGAACATATTTCTAGGACATTCTATATAGACATTGCTGATTTCTTTCTTGTTTGTTTCAGATTATTTGTAATAAATACTTAATATATAAATATTGGAATGAGTCTAACAACTATTCTTCCCTTCTGTAGGCAGTTTCTGTGGAGTTTCAGACTCCCAGGAGAGGCTCAAAAAATTGACCGTATGATGGAAGCTTTTGCTTCACGCTATTGCCTTTGTAACCCAGGAGTCTTCCAGTCTACAGGTCAGTCACAGGAAACAGGAGCTCTTAAGTACTTAAATGATCCAAATACAATTTTTTATATATATGTGTGTATGTTCTTGTACATCTGATGCAAGGAGATAATGGCCAGTTTGGAAGTTGAGGATAAAACAATATGTGAAATGAGAAATACCTGAGAACTGAGAGAACGTGACTGTCTAATCCAGGAGGTGCAAGCTTATGGTCAGAATGCATTTTCATTTATAAAACTTCACAGAACTGCACAGAATGCCCAGGCATTGTTGGTCTGTTTGGTTATATACACAAATAGTTGACTCTTGATGACTTAATTTGAGGATTAGATAGGATGGGAAAAGGTTGGTGTAAAGCAGGTCTGTGACAGCTAGGGAGGAAAACAGCGACTGAAAACAAACTGCTGAAGATGCAGGCACATTTCTCTTCTCTGTAGCAGGTTTTCTTCCTGCTTTTTCTTACACACAATCTTGTACTTGAATTCTGGTTACTATAATCATAACCGTGTCAAGAGGCATGGTAAGATTTCCTTTGTCATCTTCTGATATTATCCAGTAGTGCTAGCTGCCTCCTCCTGTATGCCATGAAATTGAGTCAGTGTCATTTTCAGTCTTTTTAAATGCAATCTAAATACTATTTTGAGGAGACCATTCTTTCTCTTTGGAGAGAGCTTTGGAAGTACTTTGAGTAGGAGGAGGCTGATGGACCAGGTTTATTATAGCATCCACCACTATGATTTAGGCAAAATCTGTGCAGAGAACATTTTGCCCAACACTTCAGCGTTTGAAGTGAAATGTTAATTTAGGGTGATAGCAATGATTTCATAAGTGTTTTAAAATTTTTTTTTGGATTCTCATACAGTTTTTCTTATACTTGTTTTTTATTTGAATTGTAACTTTTTTTTTTCCTTGGGCTTACTTCAATAGCTTGAAATATTTTAGACTTTTACGTACAGCATTCAGGATTTTTTGACTGTTTCTTTATCAGTCAGGATGAGGTATATACTAATTTTACAGGTTTGTACACACAACACATGGGAAGATAAACCATTTTTCCAATCTGATTGCAGATACGTGTTACGTGCTTTCATTTGCCATCATTATGTTGAACACCAGCCTGCACAACCACAACGTGCGAGATAAACCCACAGTGGAGAGGTTTATCTCCATGAATCGTGGAATTAATGAAGGTGGAGACCTTCCAGAGGAGTTGCTAAGGGTAAGTTAGGCTGGGTAAGACAAAGCCTGGCTTTGTGTTTTTAATAGCAGACTTAAAAGTGTGTACAAGAGTTCTCAGGCAAATTTGTCAAGGGAAGGCTGAAGAACATTTTCTAGCATGTGTAACCATTTGAGTAGCTGAAAGCAGCATATTCTGATATTCACAGCTACTTTGAGCTAGTTCTCCCTCTATCCAACCTTTTGTTGGGAACAAGCTGTTTCAGAGTGAACGCTCTGTGTATCTCTCAGTAGTTTGCTTATGGCAAAATTCTTGTGGAATTGGCTTCTTATGAAAAAAGGTAGTATTTCTAGATAAGTCAGAAAAAATAGTCAAATTTTTTTTTCCTTATTGCCTCTCGTTTTTTTTTCCACGTGTCTTGTGGAGCTCCCTCCTTGAGAAATCAGTAAAAATATTTACTGATTGCTGCAAGACAGTGTGATGGGCTACACCATTTTCTGAAAACCCAGATTGATTTGGCAAAATTTGTACTGAATGAGACTGATCCTGAAACCTTTGAAATACTAAATGCTGAAGATAAAATTGTCATTTCTAGGAGCGCTTAAGAAATTTGTACTGAAGAGAGACTTGCTTATAGATGAAGTAGTTTAAAGTCAATCATGATCAAAGTAGACAACAAAGACTGACAAGGGGTGGTCCAGAGTTTTATGGACAGTATTTCCTGTGCTTGTTATACAAATGGTCTGTGAAGCAGTAAGATATCCTGGTTGCATTTGCTGTTAAGACATTTATTAATGAGGTCTTTTCCCTCTTTTTTTTTTATTCTTCTAGAATTTATATGAAAGTATTAAGAATGAGCCATTTAAAATTCCAGAGGATGATGGAAATGATCTAACGCATACATTTTTTAATCCAGATAGAGAAGGTTGGCTGCTGAAATTAGGTTAGTCACAAGGGCAGTTCTGCTGCTGTATGTTTGTTCATTGTTAGCATGTTTGCTGCTCCGTGTCTACCTGCTTTCTTGTGAAGGTAACAGGTTAAACTTTGTATTTAAACATGTATGAACCAAAATAAGTAGCTCCTTTGCGTCTGAAGGCTGTTACTTCTTATTTTGCATACCCAAATTAGCAATCTTGTTTCAAACTTCGGAGTTTTATTTCTGAGATCTGAGAAATAAAAACTCGGCGGCAAAAAGGGAACACCACATGGTATTTACCACATGCTGTGACTGATAAATAACAACTAAGTCTTCATAAGGTCATTTCAGAAAACTGTGTGTGATATTTCAACACAGTTTTCTGGGTACAAAAAAGGATTTCTCTCCAAATAGTTATTTTTGTATGTCTTTATTTTTCCATATTATTTGTGAGTTTCTCTTGGTTTGGTTTTGGCTATGATTTTTTAATGAGTGGTTTAAATGTGCCTTCTTGTTTTCCTTATGGCCTATGACCTATCACCTTTCTGTTCTGTGACTGGCTGTCTCTGCTTATTCTGCATTAGGAGGTACGTATCTGATTGCTTTCCAGTCCCCTCTTCTTCAGTTGCTCATTCTTTTATTTTCTTCCTCCTTCCTCCTGGTTTTTTCTTTTTTCTTTTTTTCTTTTAATCAGATTCGTTGTAGCATTTTGCTTTTTCACTCAGTGTCACTAACAGTGTCATCAGTGGTGCTCTGAGGGACTGGCGTGTCAGTGTCTAACTCACATGCAAGCGTGTTCTGCAGAAGAAGAAAGCATTTACATGTAAAGCAGAAAAATAAAGATGACTTCAGCACACTTTTCTCATTCATGGAAGAACATAACAAGGAAAGAAGAATCTGTACTGAGAGTAAACAACATGTCTTACTCTGTCGTGCAGTTTCAGAGTGGTTTTGTTACTTGTTTGTCAATGATAGTAGATTATTGAAAGATTGATTACATTTGAAAAGCTGTTCTTTTTCCTGCTTATTTTCCTTTTAAAATAATACATTTAGCTTGCTTATCAGAGTCTTAAATGAGCTTCAAATTTAAGGTTGCAGAAACCTCAGGTAGTTCGGTCTCCTGGCACTGCAAGATGCCTTTGTTTTTACAGACTCTTGTAGTTGATGGGATTCACTTTTTCACTTGGCCTTAGGGAATTTTTTTCCTATATAAAGGACACTGACACTTTGTTTTAACAGTTGTTTTTAAAATTTAAACACCAGCACACACTTCAGTAGAGTCAGTTGTTGGCCACTTTAATGTGTTAAAGTGGAAGAACTTTGCTCTTGGAGAAATGGTGACTCAGGTGTGAAAAGGGATGTGTGCTGGGGGTGCACATGGGGGGGATGGTGCAAGTAAAGCCTGGATGGAGTCCTGGGCCCACTCTGCTGATTGCACCTGGAACTTGGTGGTCACGCTTGTGCTGGAAGGAAATGGATGGGAAAAGGAAGCATTTGGAATTCGTTCACGTGTTCTCCAGTGTCGTACTCTGAGCTCTGTGCTACAGATGCTGTGGAGCTCCTTTTCTAATTACAAAAAAGCAAAGCCCTTGCTTTTTGACCTGTATTGGCTCAGCTGGCACAATTTCAAACATGACTTTGTAGCTTTTCTCCATGTGGTAGCATGAGATGATGGTTAACAGAAAAGCTTTTCAAGTTGGTGTAGGTGGAATGTGCTTCTTGGAGAAGAGGCTGAGTGTAAGGCCGTGCTGTGCTTTTGGTGTTGCCAGTGCTCCCTCATAGACTTCTACACATAATGAGGGTGCAGGCAAGTGTGAGTGTGTGTAGAGGAGTGACAACATCCTCTGTGGAAGAAACTGCCCATAAAATAGATGTAATAAAAAATAGAGGAACAGAGAAATTGAGGAAGCGATGACCGAAAGTAAGTGAGAGCTGCCAGGTACTTCTGCACAGGCTGTGTCTGGCTCTGGTGCAAAGTCAATAAACCAGAGGTCAGAGGATTGAAAACTCTGCCTGAGTCTTCACTGTGTAGGATGCAAATCAGACAGAGTGCACAGAAAACCCAGTAGTAAAAGGGTGTGTGAAGCAGAAGAGTGTTACACGTAACACTCCCACGGTGCGAGGGTTGTTTGAATAAAGAAATGAAACGTGTCCAGAAGCCTCTGGTGAATCAGCCTGGGAATGCCTGGAGCTGTGCTTCCATGAAAGACTGCATTTTTTTCAGCAGATACACACTGGTACAGACTAATACACTGCTAGTTCAGATGCAATGACCAGAAATAAACCTGACAGTCTTTTTTTTTTCCCCCCCCCCTTTTATTTATTTCCTCTCCCTCGAGTTTCCTATTTGCTAGGAGTCTTAAACTGTATGTTGAGAGTGCTGTCTCAATCCACATCGTTTGCATTTTTACAGTCCTTTCTGTTGGGAAGCACTTCTTGTGAAATGGGTGGGGCTTCTTTCAGATCTAGAAGATTATGATATTAGAAATACGTGTATTGTTGAAATACTAAGGAGACAAGCTCCTCTGTGAGGATATAAGTGCTCAGTTGTGATAGAACATAAAAGCTGAAACAGAAAGTTTCATTTAAAACTATAAACATGACTAAGACTACTTGCAGACCCTGAGTATATCAAGACAGTATTTTGTATCTGGTGTTTCTCACAGTCAGCTCTTCCCATTTATGTATTGGGCCCTTTTTTTAGTATTCCATCTCTCACTCTATTGATTTTTCTTTGGGCAGAAGAAGGATATCGTGAAACTTTCATATGTTGTAACATTCATCTGTCCAAAAGAGCACTCTGGGTTTAGAAGGCTGGGAGGGTGCAGAAAGCTTTTGGAGAGTTTGCTGCTCTGAATTGTTCAGAGGTGACCACGTTAAGTCCAAGTGCCAAACCTGGCAGCCAGACAGCAATTCTGGTTTTATCTATCTAGACTTAGCCAGTGCCTTTAAATAGACATCTTTATCTTGGTAGGCCTAAATTATCATTTAGTTCTGCATCGTTTGAAGCAGGGTGTAATGAAAATGAATGCAGCAAGTTGAAAACTGAAAGCTGCTGAGTGCTAGTGAGTCCTCCTTGGAGCAGCTTGACACATTTTGGGCTTTCAGAGTTTTCTCCATAATGAGTGGTGTTGGTACCATGAAATCTTCTGCCATCCACTCTTAAGATATTTTGAAATTGTTGCCTGTGCTCTCTTTGCTAATGCCCAAGTTAGAACTGTTTTGCACAGGGAGATGTTTTCCTTGCTTTAAACAGCTTCTCTTGGCAAATTGCTTGGTTTGTGTAATACTTTCTTCTAGTTGGAGGGAAACTGTGACATTATTCCCCCGAACTGGAGAGGAAATGATTCCAGCCAGACACATGAGTGTGTTAATTTTTTCTGCCAGTCAGGCGGTTACAGAGTGCTTGGAGATGGTCCAAAAGCTTCACATCCGGGCCTGTCCCGCCAGTGGTGCTTATTCCAGCACATCTGTCCTTGGGAGGATGTTGTTTCTCTTCCCTAATCTGGGGCAAGAGAACAGTGCTGGTTGATCAGGAAACCGGTGCCTTCCGGTACCTGCTTGGCTCTTGTGGTGACTGAGGCTCTTCCAGGATCAGTGCTGTGGTCAAGGGAAAATGCTTTTTAAAAGGAAGCCAAACTTTGATCCAACCAACTGTGCAGTTGCTGAGTCTTTTCTGTCTGGTGATATCTAAATGAACTCAGGAGGAAAAAAAAACAACATTCTTGGTGCGTGCATCTCCTTCAGCTCTAAAACTTTTATATAAATGAGCTGAAGATTTGGGTAGAATTTTCTACCTTTAGATACTTTGCTGCCTTTAGCCCTAAGGCCTTTTTTACTTCTAAGTCATTGCCAGTTGTTTTTTCCTTTATTATAGATGGTTTCTTTTACCTTGTTGCCTAGTTCGTACTTTGCCCGGAGTTAAAAAAAAAATTCCTATGTTGAGTTACAAAGGTGAAGAGGGTTTCTGTTCCTGTACATTTTGCCTTGTAGCCTTTTCTTGTAGTTTACTTACATTTCCACATACTGTGAAAGATACTGTGCTTTCTATATTTCATTATTTGAGATGTCTGTGCATTTTTGTAATCAGCTTGATCTTTCAGAAGTATGTCACTTATCTCTCCATTTCTGTAAATGTTTATGGATTCATACTCTGGTTTTCTTCATCCTCTTCTGCTAACTTAATTCCTCCCAGTCTTAATCTTTAAAAGGCTGGGAGATGGAATAAGAGGTGAAGTGTGGTACTAAATCCTTTGTTGTTGTTTTGTGAGCCTACAGCAATCTCAGCCAAGGACAAGAATGTTTTGTTATCACATGTTTTTACCTATTAATCTCATGTGCAGCGTTTACAGGCCACAGTGCCTTATCAGCCAGCTGCTTGGGCTGCAGCCCATTGTAAAGGCATATTAAATGTGTGTTATGTGGTGACCTCTGCAAATTTGATTAGTACAGATTAGATTTTGAGCTTTATTACAGTTTCTGTGCTGTTGACAGCTGCAACTCAGTAATGGGGTGGGGAGACAGAGACTTATATGTGAGAGTAGTTCCTTATCCCGCCAGAAAATCCTGACTAACTGCTTTCTTGGTTTTTTTTCATTTTTCTTTTCTTTGGAAGAGTAACTGATAGCTTGGTAGAGCAGGGACTTAAGGTCTATTTCCATGATTCCCATGAGTGCTGTAACCCAATGAGCTACTGGCTGTTTTAGGGAGAAGGGAGCAGTAAGAGGGATGTTGTTGGAAATACTTAATCTTCTTTGTGGCTTCCCTGGAGCTGGGAGATGTTTCATGACAAAAGCTTCATCAAAACTGCAGCATGATTACAAAAGGTTTCAAGTTTGAGAAATCTGGCTTGTCCAGAGGGAGGGGGTGTTGTCAGGAAAACATTCAGCAAGCTCAGCTGCTGTTTACTGCTTGGCAATTCATATTGTTCTGGGAGTGTGTGTTTTAGGTCTGTTGTTTCTTTCTCAAATTATGAACAGGTCTTCTTTTAAATATATGGTTATTTCTGATTTTTTTTTTATTGTGTTTTGGCATGATATCACAGTTTGAGAAACACTTCTGTTCAGTTTAGGCTGCTCTGTGATAGTAACCTGTTTCCCTGTTTGATTCATTCTCTCTCCTCCTGAATTGTTTGTCTGCTAGAACTGGGCAAGCCATGACCTCTGATAGCTGATACTAACTGTTAGCCTGAAAAACATGGTGATGTTTCAGGGCCATAAAAATGTTAAGTGATGTTAATCTGCTAACCTTGGAGAGCAGAACGTGACTTAAAGCCACAGCAGTTGATCCTGGGTTATGTGGAAACAAGTCACGTTGAGGTGATGGCAGGGAGTGCCCTGGCAGTCACTGTGACTCGGTGGCTGCTCTGCATTGATCTGGAAGTGAGTCAAGCTTGAGTTCATCATTCCAAGCCCAAACACTTCCTGATACTTGAACCAGCTCTCGGTCAAGGTGATGGGGAATTTTTCTAGTGACTTTCGTGCCAGTTTGAACATCTCTGCAATGCTTTATTTAAGGATCTGTCACAGTGGTTGTACTAAAATGCCACCAGTTCTTCCCTCACTGTCTCCAGTTCACTCAACCATTCATTGTGTCACGGCTTCTGCATCTTGCACTATTTTACCTTCACTTATTTCACCACACCTGCTTGCAGATTAAATTTTTCTTAAGATATGAGTGCATCTGGTGGGAACAAAGTTTATTGAGTACATTGGATGCTGCAGTATGTTAGCCCTGGGTTATCGTGGAGGTCATGAAACCCAGCAAAAGGAAGGTACAATGTGCAACATACTTGGTCTGCAATGCAAATGTGCAGTAGATTGGTATCAAGAAATGTCATGGTATCCCTAGAATTGTTCTTTAATATGATTTGGATTTCTGTATTAACCAAAAACTCAGCTATCTTAAGCAGAACAAAAAGATTAAAAAATTATGCTTATGTCTTAAATTTGGTTATATGACTTGGGTTAAACTGGGTGTCTTGTGTGTATTAATGGTGCTCTTTTATGCACAGGTGTTCAATAGCAAGATCAACTATTTTGAAATGTTGTCTTAATGAAATTAAATCACTGCTGAATGGATGATGCACAGGTGGTGACATAATCCTGAAGTCAGATAACTATGGTGGATCTAAACCTTTAAACTAATAACACATGAATGCTTTATCTACAATTGTCCTTCTTGGAAATGAGTTTTAAAATAATGTAATGTGGGAAGCCAGGTGTGTTCTGAAGCAGCCAATGGCAGAAAAACAACTGAAAAGGCCAAAGCAATAATGTGTCTAAAAAGAAACTGTTCCCTACAGGGTGACATTAGCAGGTGAAAGGAAAAGGAACTCTGTGGTTGCTGTTGTCTAAACTGTTAATGAAGGAAAAATTGGCATTTTCGGAGCAGTAGCTATTTCCTCTGCCAAGTGTACTCAATGATATATTAACCCATGAAGAGAAGGTGTTTTGAAAATACCAATAGATGACAAATCACTGAATATGGTACATTTTGGCATCAGATTTGCTCCTTGTTGATGGCATCCCATTTGTTCTGGTAGTGATGTTCGTAAGCACCTTCCGCCCTTGACGTGAAATCTGAAAGTAAACACAGGTTCTTAACCACGTGTTTCTCATGAGAGGAGTGACAGGAAGGTGATAAAATGCCCTTAATTTCATGGATGGGACCCTTCCCTTGCCCAAGACAAGCTGTCGAGGGGGGTGGGTGCTCCTGTTGCTGGGAGCCGGTTCCGCAGGCAGCGCTGGCGCGAGCGAGCGGCCGTGGGTGCCAGGGCAGCCCAGGGCTGGCCTCGCTCGGGCTCCCTGGCAGCACTGGCTGTGCCCAGCACTGTGCCCAGCACTGTGCCCAGCACGGTGCAGAGCTGGTGGTTTTGGTGCACTGAACACGTGTGAGGGCCTGGACAGAGGGAGCAGGTGTGGCCACTCACTGTTGCCCCCGGCTCTCGTGGCTGATGGCACCTCCATAGTTGATGCTGCCTCAGGACAAGTTGCAGTAACACGTTCCTTTAACCTCACTCATCTGTGCCTGATCCATTTACCATTAAACAATTAAACCATACTTCGAGAAATAAGCAAAACTTAATTTTATTTCCTTGCCCATTGTTGAAGCCCTGACAGCAGCACATGTTTAATTCTGGAATACCTTTTGTTTGTAGGGGGAAGAGTAAAAACATGGAAACGGAGATGGTTTATTCTGACTGATAATTGCCTGTATTACTTTGAATACACAACAGTGAGTATATATCATGGTGAATTTTCTTTGTAATCAAGATTTATAAGTAGCTAATAATGTGATATTTTCCTAATTTTTTAGGACAAAGAACCTAGAGGAATTATTCCATTAGAAAATCTTAGCATAAGAGAAGTGGAAGACCCTAGAAAACCAGTAAGGCAGTTTCATATTTATTTTCTAAATGAAGATAACTAAACCATAGGGAACTTAATCGTACTGTTAAATGAATTTATTTGTCAGTTTTGTTTTGTTCTTTTAAATCTATTCCTTCATTTCTACCCTCCAGAACTGCTTTGAGCTCTACAACCCCAGTCATAAAGGTCAAGTAATCAAAGCATGTAAAACTGAGGCTGATGGTAGAGTGGTGGAAGGCAACCATGTAGTGTACAGAATATCTGCTCCCACCCCAGAAGAAAAGGAAGAGTGGATTAAATCCATCAAGTGAGTTTGAAGTCTTAAATGTCTTTCCGAAATGAAGTGTAAGCTCTTTCAGAGTATGATACTAAGAGAATTTGTTGTAACTTGTTTCAAGAACTCTGATGTGCAATGTCCTCGAGGATTAACAACGAGCTCTGTGAGGTTGATGGATCAAGATAAAAATCTCCTGTTCCTGTCTGGTCCTAAGGAAATATTGCTGCTAACTCAAATGAGGGAAATATGGATTTATTGTTTTATGCAAATGTAAAACCTTGTGTGAATTGTCTTTAAAGCTAATTTTATTGGATTCTTACTTCACCTAATAATTAACTTCAGTGACACGTATCTTAAGCATGTTCACAGGCAGCTTTAAACTTCCACAGCCTGGCTTTATCTTGGAAGGTTTGTAAACAGACCCACACTTAAAAGAAATAAATAGTAGTCAAGATGTGAAGGTGTGAACCCTTAACAAATCACAGCTGAATAGCACCTTTTGCTGAAGAAATATTTGTGGTGCTTAGAAGTCAGCCATCCATCTTATTCAGAATGTGGAGTCATCCACGAGGATGAGAGAACAAAAGTCTTAGTTTTCCAAACCAGGTATTTGTTAACCAAACTGACGATTCCTTTTTTCTCCTCCAGAGCAAGTATCAGCAGGGATCCCTTTTATGATATGCTGGCAACAAGGAAACGAAGAATTGCAAATAAGAAATAGAACATGATCAGCAACTTGTAGACCTGCATCAGCCTATAACTGAGCGTACAGTGGAGAGGTAGAAGAAATTGGACAAACTAAATGAAGACAACTGTAAATTTTATATATATATACATATATATACATTTTACTATGGCATAAAAACGTGGCAGAACTTTTCAGGGTAAATAGTTACTGGCATATAATTTGAAGTAAGCTTCAAATCCCAGAGAATGGTTATATTGGAACCTAATCAGCTGAACACATGGAAGCCTTGTTTCCACTTACATTAGTGACAACTCCAGTTTACTTGGGCTGGGAGGGAAGGAGTTCAGGGCTAACACAAAATGTCCTCTACCTGCTACCTGAGCACATTTCCCATAAAAGAAGGAGTGATTATAAGACTCTGAGTTCTCCCTGAAGTGCAGCACCAGCAGTGGAGCACGGCATGATCTGGCACTGCATTTTCCTGTAAGCAGAAACCTCATAATCCCAGTGGCAGTTTTCAAGTTATGTGTGTTTCCCAGTAACAGCTGAGTGCAGCTTTCATTCAGGATTCCTCTCCTACCTTAATGGAAATAGCTTTTCCTCAGAAACACAGTGACTGAGGTACCTCGTGGTGCCAGAGGGTTTGTCAGTGGGCACTGAAATACAGGCAGGGCCCAGCAGCAGAGGTGTGAGCCTGTGGCCATGACACGAAGTACAGATGTGGTCTGGTGTTTGCCAGTTGCCTAAACCTCACTCCTGTCTGCTCATACAGTCACAACAAACACTAAGGTTTAATGACTGGTTTCATCTGCTTTTTATACAGTAAAGTCCTTCTTCTGTTTGAGATGTTGTAGTTTGATTAACACTAAGTTACTACTAAAGGAGAGAGAGGACAGGGCTTGTGTGATTTTAGGCCTCAAATAATTTCACGTGCATTCAATGTTTGTAAAGGGAAAAGCCAGGAAGGTGAACTGTCTCTGTAAGATGCAGCCCTAGAGAGTTAAACAAACAGGATTCATTCCTTTGCTTGATAACAAACTTTGGACATAGAGAGTTCATGCAAGTTCATACAAGTTCAGAATTTTTATTGCATTCTTAAAGGCAATTTTCAGATTTGTGCTTCAGCAGTTGAAATTTGAAAAAAGAAAGACATTTTTACTAAAAAATTAAGTACTACACACTGATTGCCTGGTGCAGCTAGGCTTCCCCACAAGCACGTGTCTCTGTTTTGGAAACTTGTGGGAAATCTTTCTGTGGTCCTACTCATGGGTCTTTCAGGGGCACATCAGCTGCTGCAGCAGATTTTACTGCAGAGCTCTTCTGTTGACAGCACATGTGTTGTTCTTAAGGTAAAGCCCCAAATTCCACAATGGGTGCAAAAAGTGGGAGGTTTTGACTCTGCTGCTTCTGTTACTCCTCAGTTTTTCCCAAACTTGTTGAACCTGAGCCGTGCCTGCTGTGTCAGTGGATGCTTTGGAGACCCAAAATGTTAAAGCAGCTTTGCTTGTTGGTTACAGGAGCATCTCTGGGTCTGCACTGGCAAACCCACAGACTTAGCAAGTTGATCTGTTTGAAATCTCCTTTGAGCTGTAGGGAGAGTCTGTTTCACTGTTCTGTCTTACTGATTTGCCTTGTTTTGCATGGGGTGTCAGCCTTGTGAGTGTTTTGCTTTATTGCATGTTTGCAAAAGAGGCTGAGAGGAACAAAGTAAGTTTTCCTACATTTTAGATTTTCCCCGGGGTGTGTGGAATTGCTTGGGTGAATGTTTCAATCCGAGTGCTTCCAAAGGAATAAAACTCAGCCAGAGGAGATAGAATCCTTGAGTAAGTGTCAGTGTGGGCATATCTTTGCTTAATGGAACACATTTAAACTCTTTATAGAAATGAATTAAGTTGTGTGTCCTGTGTTTGCAACGCAGCACAGTGATGGGGCTGCTGCCAGCACTTGTTTTGAGTCTTCTGTTCTGCAGTGACATTTCGTTTTCAAGCACTGCCTGCATCAGTCTTAGCTTTGGACAAGTAGATTTGTAATGCAAATAGTGACAAGCCAGATCAGTGGTACTAGTGAGCATAAAGGTGAAAGGCAGCAAATAGAGTATTTCTGGAGAAATGTGAGATTACAAAAGCTTTAATAAGCCATGAAGCACTTTTGTATCAATTCTTGTCTTCTGAAATACCACCTTTGAGGAAACCTATTTATTTAACCAGGTGAGGATGTCTGCCTATAAGCATGAAGGAAATGCCTTGAGAGTTCATTTGCTGTATTTAGTTTGAAGTCCTTATATCCGGCAGAAATAATTACTTAGAGTAACATGTAACTGAGGATATTATAGCAGGAAATACATTATTTCTTAGCATTGAAATGCAACATCCTAAACAGCTACTTGTGGTGCTCAATGTATCTATTTAATTTACCAAAGTTAATGGAATAGCGTTTTTGTGTGTGTTAATATTTGATTTCAGATGTTCTTTGTAACAGTATTAACAGGGAGTGAAACTGGCCCAAAATTTCCACTGGCCACGAGGCCAGTAAAACGAAGTGGCCTGTGAAAATTTTGGCCATATCAGGTACTATCCACGAGGGTGAAGAAAAATCTCTCAACCTTTCCCTTTTTTATTGGGCTTCAAGTCCAGGGGTGGCTACTGCAAGTGGCTGCTCGGTGGCCTCAAGCAGGATCTGTTACAGTTTGGCCATGCTGAGGAAAAGTCCTCTGGGGACAACAGATTCTCCCTTCCTGCTGCACTGAAACTTGAGTAGCTCTTGAGCTCTTTGCTTTTGACTCTGCCCTTTACAGCTGCAGGGGAGTGAGGGCCAGTGCAGCTGGGAGGGAGCTGTACACAAAACTTAAGCTCAGCTGGACTGACTTAAATTTTACAATATTCTGACAAAATAAGCTCTGCGTCACTTAACATTTTGAACCGTTTTAAACTGGTACAAACTTTATAAACTGAGCAGCATTTATAATGCTTCATATATAAAAAACTGCATATTTTTAAGATTTATTACATATCTATGTAGATATGCTTGCTGGAAAAGCTAGGTCTGTTGTAGACCAGTTGCTACAAATTAAGACTTGTGGCTTACCAGTTTCATTTCTATATTTTCTTGGAAAATGTTTCTAGCTAGAGTTTAAATATAAATGTAAATACTGTACAGGTATGTATTGATATGAGTATTACTTGGTGTACACAAGTGATTTGCATGACAAAATATTCTGTATCAATCATTGTTAAAACGGTGATGTTCTTATGTAAAGCCACAGCAATATTAATGTTCTCATTTATCATTAAGACCTGTTGCTTAAATCTGTCAGTTTTCTCAAAAATAAAGTGTGAAACTGTACTGTCATGTATCTCCTCATTTACCAGGAAAAGATGGGAGGCAGCTGCTGACTCTTGAGAGGTTAAGGTTTAATTTTACAACTGCTCTTCTAAGTGCAAGGCCTCTTTTCCTGTACCCCTTAGGCATGGTAATTTGAATTACCAGGTTTAATTCTTCAGAAAAAAAATCCTTCAGCTGCAAAATGCTTCAGCAAAGTGTGTTATCACATGAGTGTGACCCCAGGAAGAGCTGGCTTCCCTTGAGAGCCACCCTAAATTGAGGTATTATATTGTGTCAGTTCCCTGCCAGGAGTTTCAGTCAGATGTGAGGGGGGGAAGCGGATCTCTCCTCCCGGAGTAGATTAATTAGTTTCCTCAATTAGCACTTAGGAACAGGTGCTGCTGCTGCACAGCTCTGGGGCAGTGTCACCGAGTGCCCTCCCTGCTCCGGAGCCAGGTGGGGCAGTTGTTGCCCGTGGGGCTCTGAAGGGAGGCACAGCAGCACCACAACCTCCTCTGAGCCACTTGTGCTGGAGTCACCCATCAGACAAAGGACAGGACACCAAATCTTGGAGCCAGAGGACAAAAGAGGAAAAAAAAGCCAGATACAGGACAGGACTGTTGGTTACTTTGCCATGTTACTTTATGTAACGTCACATCACTGTTGCCATAGGAACATTATGCAGCTACATCATGGTTTGGCTTTGCCGTGTTCTCCATGTACCAAAGCACTACTTTTAAGTATTTACTGAAACATTAACCTTGCTCTTTTTTGCTGCCTTTTTTTTTTTTTTTTTAT
>VZRQ01003872.1:30666-45895 GCA_013397975.1 Machaerirhynchus nigripectus | reverse complement strand
AAAAGGAGATTGACCTTCCAGAAGATGGAGCTAATTAACATCCACGGATTGGGGAAATACAGAAATTCTCAAGACTTGGAAAAAATTGCCTTTGCCAGCCCTCTGCTCCCCTCGAGGTGTGAGGGGCGAGTTCAGCAATGAACAAACAGCTCCTGCCCCCGCCCAGCCCAGCCCCCTCAGTGCCCCGACCTGAGCCAGGAGCTGCAGGGCGTTTAATTCCTCACTAAACCTGACTGGTTTGGAAAAACCCGAGTTTGCCATCTGCTGGCCAGAGAATCACTAAGGCCAAACCGCTATTGAGCACAAGCATTTTGTTCTGTTTAGTTCCTGATTTATCAGCTAGATAACCTTTCAGTGCAATAAGGGCTATTTTGGACATGAGTATTACAAAAGAAATATCTTTTTACAACATTAGGATTTGAAAGACCTCAACTCAGTTCTTCTTGAATTTTCCTCGTTAAAGAAGAATGGGTGAACAATGAGCTTTCCCTCCTGACCATTAAGCCAATTCTTAAACCACAGGTAGGTATAAAATGTAGAAAATTTGACAATAAAACTTGCTTTTGGATAGTGAGCTGTCTTCTTCAGGGATTACTTTACCTATCTTTGAGTAAAACAGATAGTTGGGGGATTGTTTTGGTTTTTTATTAAAACAGATGAGTAACTGGAACTGGTTTATGTCAGATAATAGGCATTTAATAAGATTTTATTTCTATAATAAACACTTCTGTTCAGCAAAAAGTTTCATGGGAAATGTTGTCAAGTTTGATTTTAGATGTTGAATTTGTTGCACTATGCAATCATCTTCATTGCATAATTTTGGAGCTAATTAATTTAAACTAATTAATTAGTCTACTGCGAGCCCAAGTTGAGATTATGACAAGCAACAGCTGAGAGCTCAGTGTAAATTTAGTCAGGCACACAAATTCATATTCAGGGTTTTTGTAAGAAGCACCAAACAGACTTTTTTTAAGTATTAAAAATTGGGGGAAGAGCTGTTTCCTCAGCTCACCTCTATGTATTGTTAAGCCTCTGCTAACAGAAAAACCCCACAACTGAATAAAACAATAGCAGGAATTTAACACTCTGCAGGTGTTTAATTGTGAAGTGTCCTCTGGAGGTTTGACAGCTGTGCTTAGGAGAAGGCAGAGCTACACCTGGACCAAGAATATTTCAGTATCATCACCAACTCCTGTTACTCTGAGTGAGCAGCCAGCACTGTTCCTGTGCTATGAACAGCTGAATGTAGTATCTGATTTAAATTACAGAATGGTTTGGGTTGGAAGGGATCTTAACCAGCATCTGTTTCCAACCTCCTACCACGATAGTGTTTGGAAGCCCCAATAAAACCCAGGGATTTCACCACACAAGCATTTCAAGATTGTTGTGAATAACCAGGAGTCCTGCCAGCATCCCAGGGCCCCTTACCTCTGACATACTCATTGGATGCCATGGAGCTGTATTTCTTGCTGTCACCTGCACCAGAAGGCTTCTCTTCCTTGTAGGGTTGTTTACTGCCCTGGTTTCTGTATTGCTCACATAAATGGTCATCTGGAGGACGGGATTCTTCCTTCTTCTCCCATGTTTTCTTCTGGAAACGAGGATCTAAATATTCCAATAAGTCTTTCAGTTTCCTCTCGTGCTTCTTCTTTTTCTTCTTTTTCTTATGTTTGCGATTGTCATTGTCAAAGTGGAGCACAGAGCAATCCAAATCATAAAGTCTGAAGGAAACATGCAAGTTAAAAATAGAAAAACAGATGTGGCACTTGCTGTATATACGAAATGTTATTTATTTACCACAGGTGATGACTTGCAGAGTGTCTGCTACTTTGTGGTAATTTCTGCACATCTAACTTAATTTAGATGCAGCAACCTGAAGCCCTCAGAACGAAGGACAAGAGGTCCTGGTTTGTACACAAATCATTAACAGGCATACGGGGAATTAAAAAAAAAAAAAAATTAAAGTTGTAACCTAACCAAGAACGGTGTGCAGATGTTATTCTGACTACATTGTCCAGCTCTAGTGTTCTAACACAATTCAGCAACATCTTTCCTATCTTCACTCAGCCAACCAAATGACATGATCCCGTCACGTTATGACAGATAAGTTACTTAGAAACAATGAAAAAAAGGCAGACATGAGAAATACCCAGAAAATAATTAGGAAAAAATTGCTGATTATGCTGGAATCCTTGCTTACTTGTAATCCTTCTCTCGATGTTTATCTTTGGACTTCTTTTTCTTCTTGACCTTCTTATACTTTTTGATTCTTTGGTCATCTATCTTCCGGCATTTCTTTTCTACGTCACTTCCACTTTCTTCTTGGTGGGAGTATTTTCTTTTGCTATTTCTTAGTTTTTCTTTCTCATTTTCCCGGGAAGAGTCCTCGAAATGTGAGTGAGCTGACCCCGGAGGGAGCGCGTGCCTCTCGCGAGCGTGTTTTTCCGAGTGCTGCTGAGGTACTGAACAGTGGTGGAAGTTTGCTCTGTGGCTGCTGAAGTGATGCACGTCCTCCTCTCGGGAGAGTGTGCTGTGAGCCCATCTGCTTTTGCAGTGATAATCCTTGTGTGACCTGCTGTAAGCCTGGCTCAATTTGTCATAGTCTTTGTCACAATGAGAGGACTTCCTCTCCCTACCATCCCTCGTTCCATGGGAGGAATAATAATCATTGTAGTATCTGCATTTTTCCCATCTCCGTGGCTCATCTTGATAGTATCTTTCTCTAATCCAAGGTCTGTCTCCTTTGGAATAATAATACCTATTCCTGTCTGGATCTGTCCTTTCTCTGCTTCGGGATCTGTAACGAGAGTATTTTCCTGAGCTCCTGCCATTACTGGGACTGTTTCTTTCATTGTGGGAGGATCTGTACTTGCTCTCACTGCAATGCTCCTGCTTATGACGGCTTTGCTTGTTTGTTTCCACGCTGTGAGAGCTCCTCCTCCTGTGGGAATGCTCCTCTGGTTTGTTTCTTGTTTGCCTCTCTTTCTCCTCAGTGTCCGAGTTTTCTCTCTTCCTCCGGTAGTGCTCTTTGTCAGTTCTTTTAGAGTCATGGATTTTTTTCTTATTTTTTTTCATATGTTTATCATCTTCTTCACACATTTTGTTACTCAGCCCCTCATCTGCTCTAGAAAATTGACTTTCCAATACTTTATCCAGCTTTGTAATAGAGGAATCATTAACGGGTGGTACCTCTACATAGTTATTAGAAATGTCCTTTGTATCTTGGCATTTATCTGTAATATCTAGAGATGCAAGTTTTTTAGAACTACATTCAATGTCAGGCTTTATAGAGGACGTTTGCCCTAATTTCTCTTTGCTCTCAGGAGACCCTTTGATGTACAAAGGATTTTCTTTTGAAATGAGTTCAGGTTCTTTTGATCTTCTTAGTTTGTCTTTCTCTCTGATGTCTTCAGACTCACACTGCCCAAGGAATTCACCTTCAGTATCCAAGGATTTTTTCCTAACCTTGTGCTGACCATTGATATTGAGATGTGCATTATCAGCTTTTGTTATAATACTTTCAGCAACTTCTTCTTTGGTAAAAATGGTTTCAGAATCTGATTGAGTAAAAAGTTTCTCAACCTCACAGCTAAAGTTGGAAGGAACCTTCCTGGATTCTTCATAGGCAAACAGTGCTTCCATCACTACAGTTTCCATAAGACCATCGTTGTCAGAAGATTTCTGAGATCCAGAGACACTGCACAAAAATAAAAACGTATTTTTAACTTGACAAAGTCCATCTAAAAGACATTAGGAGTGAAATCTAAAGTAAAAAAAAAAACCTAACTACTCTTATACCTCCCTCAGCTGCCATGGAGAGCTGTTCTTCTCTCAATTCTCAATTGTACAACTCACCTTAAAAAACCCACCCCAACACATCCATCTCCTTCCACTTGCAGCTCTGAATCACATCAATAGCCAGAACAACTGTATTTGCTCTCCCTCCAAATAGAAAAAAGGTAAACACACATTTCCCACTCTCTCCCAAATGGGAGAGCAGATTGTGGGAATTTACATTCACTCATCCTAGGATGCAAAAAAGGGATGGAGGAATACAAAAAGTATTCCAGACAATGGAAGAGAAATGTAAAAACATCCTGTGGAACTTTTACAGGAGGAGTCTGCCTGTATTTAGTATCAGAATGATGTGTGCCCAGTGCTGGTGTTTGCAACACCAGATGTAGTGTGGAATTCTCTGTACTGATGTAAATCTCTAAGTAGCATTAGTAGATGGGTAAAATAGTAATAAACTTGTATGAAATCTTGTTTTAATCAGAGTGTACTCATTTTACCTTTTTTCCTCTGACAAGCTGTTCAACTGGCTGTAGGTAAGAGATTCTAAGATGCCTTGAGGATCTGGTGACAAAGCTTTAGGCATCTACAATTAAAACACAGAAGTTAATAAGCAGAAAGAAAAAGATATTTTTAGTGGAAAACTACTGCTGTTGACAAACTTCCAACATTAGATGTTAAACAAGATCACACTGAGTTACCTGCACTATTCCCACTTTACACATCATCCCCCCTTCTCCCAGAAATGTATTTTATGAAACTTATGAAGTATTATCTCCCTCAACTTCTCTTATGTTGACACATGTCATATGTCAGCTCTGCAAATTCACTGGGATCATAGCACAAAGAGTTAGAAGGAAATCTGTGTTTTTTTGGTATTCCACACTGCAGTGCCCATGAATATTGAATATATCATAGGTGAGGCAGTCCAGATGAACAAATGTAACTCACCGTTTCAAGCACTCCATTTGCCTTAGAGAAGAAAATCTCGGAAGGTTTAATGGGTTGGACTTGGCAAGTGGAATCATCAAGTTTCAGTCCATTTTCTTTATATTCATTATCTAAACTAATAGCACCATTTAAGGAATCAATTTTTGGCAGCTCATGCTGGGATCTTTCTTCAGCATTCTGACAGGATGAATGGGAATTATGCAATGTACAGACCACCTTCCCAATCAGAATTCCATTGGAAGATATGACGTTGCAATTCCTTTTGAACAAGCCCTTTGACTCCTCGGATTTTCCTGAAGGTTCTGCACCGTAAGGGACCGCGTTATCAGGACAGAGCTTCGGGTTTCCATTCACTGCTGGCTCAACAAAGATCTCGTCAGGAACCTCCTGCTTGGAGACATTAGTAGCAGCTGACACTGTGGCTAGGTTTGAGGTAGGCTCTGCTGAGGAAGAGTTTGTGATTGTGGCTGAAGGGATGGGCTTCAGCTCCTCCTCCTGCACAGCGCTGCTCGGGCACTCCGCCTGCCGCGGGGGCAGCTTGTTGTGAATGCTGATCGTGATCTTCTGCGTTTTTGAAGGGTCTGGCATTGAAGGCCTGGAAATTGCCCAGTTTTGAACACAAGCTGTTGGTGGAGCTGAAGATGGCCTTTTGACAGCAACACCAACACTACTGGGATCCTCTTTTAAGGGTCCATTTCCATTTAAACGATTGGAACTCTGGATTTAAAGAGATTGTAAGATGGGTATGGTCAAACACACAGCATTGCAAGTTTTACAGCGTAAAATTCTCATACTAAATAGTTCTACAGATTGCCTGAACACCTAAGAAATCTCACCTCCCTTCCAATATAAATGCAAGTCCAACAAGTGTGTGTAAATCCTGCCTTTGGTATCAAATGAGCATCAGTTTTGACACCCACCCACACAACTTAACATTGACGAAAGCTATTCCAAAAAATATTTATTTTCCTTTTTAAACACTCCCTGACAACACTGGAATAATTCTGCTGGTACTCAGGAACAAGACAATTTGTTTTCTATCACTGTCTCAATTAAAGTGACAGTGATAGGGATGGGGCACGCATTTACTTTTTAAATTTAAATTATTTAGGCATTAATAGACTACTTAAATTGTCTCAAGAGCATAGCTATCAGTGCTTTAGAAAGCTGAGCTGGAAGGATAAAACAACGAAGTGGCATGGCTGCACAATTTAGGATTAGCCACCGTTTGAGTAACTCTGCCTCTGTAGCACGAGGGCTGCGAGGAAACCCGCAGTGTGGAAGGGAAAATAAAACTCCAAAAAACCCCCACCCCACACCACAACCCGCTATAATTCGGTGCTATCATCTGCCCCCCACCTCCAGTTACCTTAATCATGTGAGGAGGAAGCCGTGGTCCCATGAATGCAGCCTGCTTGCTGTTGGCTCCGCGCTGGCCCAGGAAGGAGCGGGGGTAGGACGGCGCGGGCAGGTAAAAGGCTCGCTCGCCCAGCGTCAGATCGTAGCGCCTGGGGACAGAGGGGCAGCTCAGCTCACAGCTTTCCTTTCAGCCTGTCCCTGCATTAAACCCCATCCTATCATCTCACAGGAACAGCGTGCATGGCACCAAAGGCACGCGTGGAAGGTTTAGCCAAGACTACAAACTGAAGATTAGATAATGGTCTTCCTACAGTGACTTTCCAAAGCAAAGCTTCAGCCTCACACCATCTATGGCCAGGATTTCTCCTTTTTTCTAAACTGGCCAGCTACAGAGAGCAGACATATAGCAGTGTACCCAACAGCAGAAGTATAAGGTCAAGCAATGCAAGATAAAATGACACTGGGAATTTCTACTTTGACAGAAATGCACAAACAGTAATATTTTCCTAGGGTGAAAGAAAAAAGACTTGAAAACAAGAAAAGTACCAGCAACTTGATAGTAAAAATATCCTGAGCACGTGGTGTTTGTTATTACCTGATATAAAAAAGCACGTAAGCTTGCTGATTGAGAACTGTTTTGATATCAGAAAGCTCTACTGAGGCATCATTCATTCGGTACCAAAGTCCATTACCAGCCTGCAAACACAGACAGAATATCTTCAGATGAACTGCATGTGTTCCAAAGGACATCACAGATAGAGCACTACACAACAAAGCATACCAAAACAAAGCAAACAAAGCACATGATGCAATGTTGTCCCCTAAAACCAGTGGTTACCAGTAACATTTTGATTTCTTTGCCAGCAGATTTTAGAAGTTGATCTGATATCTACCTTTATGAAGCAGAGATAGTGTCCAGCATTACAGTTGAAGCCACTATGTACAAGAACTGCATATAAAGCATAGATGAGGGGTTCTCCAATGGATTGGGACATATATGCTCGAAGATCCAAATATTCAGGGTATTTTACATCCTAAACACAGACAAAGATTGAAATATTATCCTGAAATACTTCAGAGAACAGCCTGAAAAAACATTTCTACGACACAGACTAAGACTTACATATTGATTCACTTAAAAATGCCTATGCTCAGAAACAACACTTAATAACTTAAGCTGCAGGGAGCTATTTTCTGCAGAATTAGCTCTTTAAGGGTAAGGTATGTCTTATGGCCACACAGGAACTTTATCACTATTAAACAAGAAAGAAGCAGCCACTGCTGCTAAGTTGTTATATCGACTTCTCTTACACTAGAGGTACTGCCCGAAAATGTGAACAACTTTTAAATGAGTATTCATCTTTGGGAAATGTCCCATTCTGGGAAGATAAAGCAGCATTCCAGCTGCAAACATACCTTGTTGATCTTTCCACCTGTAAAATTTGCAAACCTTTTCAGTGATATTGTGAGAACATTGGAAGAGCGATGTATCGTGTATCTCTTTGATGCTGGAACCATCTTTTTACACCTTAAAGACAAGCACAGATGTATTTTTAACACTTTATTCTTTTGTCACCCAGAAGTCAAACAAGTTTCCATCTCTCACACATGCTCATGCCATTTGAATGATATTTGCTTGTGTAATATGTTAGATCTTCTCTTAAATCCATAAACTGCATTTCAGCTTTGTTAATAAAGAGAAGATAGCAGCACATTAGAGACAGCTCTACAGAACAAAGGATTTAGGACATTATCTCTTGATAGCCAAATAAATGTCTGAACATGTATCTTTCATATGTCAAAAAGGTAAGGCTGTAAAAAATGTAAAAAAAATCACTGGAAGGAAGCAGCCATTCTGCAAGAGGCAGACATTGGACAATATTGAGTTTTCTTGTACTGAGGTTGCCTGGAAAGACACTGAAACCCTCTGCAGCCCTTCAAAACAAAGTTCTTAATTTTGTTTGTTGCACTGCACACTGAAAGGAGGTACAGACTAAGTCCTGAAATGCAACAATCAGCATAAAGACTGGAACATGTCACTTTACATTGTCAAGAAAAATACTGCTGAGAGCTAAGAAACAGAAAGAATTTAATGGCCTCTTTTCAAACTGATGTCAAAATACAAGGCACAGAAATCCAAACTGATGGGGAAAGGCAGTGAAACAAAAGAGACCCACCCAGAACATGAAAAAAAATGATGTGGTTTAAAAAATTCTGAAACTTGTATTTAGAGACAAAATTTTCAGGCAGTGGTCTTTATTAGAAAAAATAATGGTAGAAAACAAAAAGGAAACTGAAAAGTAATATAATATTTTGCCCACAATGGAAATGATACTGTACATGTACCAAAGCTTTCTTCTCAAACTCACAAAAAGACTAAAACTTCCAGGTTTATGTGTGACTAAGCTGGTGTTGCCTCCCACCCCAAATCCTTGTCCATATCCCTGTGCTCCAGCTCGCCACTTCATACCAGACATGCCTTTTAACTTCTGGCCACGAGTATTTCAGCATGCAACTTCCCACTTTAAAAGGCTGCCAAGCCCCAGCACAGACAACGTTAGGAACAGAAGTCTAATGTGAGCAACACAATTCTTCCAATGTATTTCCCAATATTCAAACAGGAACATAGAAGTTACTCACTTAGAAACACGAGCATTATTTCCCAAGCTTTGAATGATTTCAGTGTATTAGTTGTGTAAACAAAACTAAACTAAACACCAAGCCATGTCTGTCTTATTGCTCAACAACATTAAGAGATAACTTATCCTCCAAGTCATGCACTCCATTAAACAAGTACCTTGTATTAAGGTGTAATTAATAATAATCTTACTTGCTACACTTATAGCTATTTTCACCGTCCAGTTGTTCCGGTTTCACAAATTGTTCTAGAGCTCTGGTGACAGATGTAACTGCCTGGACGAGTAAGAAAGGAGAGCACAAAGTCAAGAGAAATGCAAAATTTCAAGCACTTACAAGCACTGTACAAGAGAACCTTGCTAGTTCATACTTAAGTGACCTATTGTGAACAGCAGCCACCGTGAAGGAGGACACAGAAGCAGAATTCACTGAGCATTTACCTCATTTGAAAATGATTCTGCTTCAAAATAAATAAATTTTGCAGTGTCAGGCAGTATCTGTGGTATGCTTTGGCATCAATAATGAGAACAATCAAACCCATCAGTCTGACAATAGATGTATATTGGAGTAGAATAATGGAGAAGTATGACTGTATCATTGTTTGTGTAGACATAATTATTGTTTTTCCAGCTTAAATCCAATCCAAACACGGAGAGCATTTCCACGGCTTCCACAGAACAACAAAGTCCAATCCACTCCCATCCACCACCAAGTTCTTTTGTTTCAACAAGGTATGTTTTTAAGCAAAATGACTTTATTTTATGAAGCTCCACAGGCCTTTACACATCCCAGCCCAGGCTCACACAACATCTTACCTTTATATCCAAAGTAACGTCGAGAAATGGCTCGTACGTGTCCGACACTGCTTTGCAGTTCAAGCACTTCACTGGAACCAAAACACAAATGCTTAACACCATGTGAACGAGACTAACTGCATGAAGTTAAATTATTAATACTTTTAGATATAAAATATAATTAGATATGTATAATTTTATATATATTTATAAATATATTATATATATTTATATATATTTTTATATATTTATAATTATATTATATATATTTATAAATATATTATATATATTTATATATATTTTTATATATTTATAATTATATTATATATATTTATATATATATAAATTATATAAAATTTATATACATATGTAACTTTATTTATATAAAATACATTACTTTAGTCAAACTCCAAACTCCTTTGCTACAGACAGACAAAAAGACACAGATCAGTTCGGAAGACAGTAAATTTTTTTTAAGAAGTACCTCGAGATCTTAGATATCCTCCAAATATTTGATAAATAAGTGTGGTGGCTTGAGAAGATCTGTCTAACCTGGAAATAAATCAGAATCAGACCTCAAAAGACTGAAAGCACAGAGTTAACTCCTCAAACAATTTCTGGTTTTATGAAAACCAAGGACACAGTTTTTATTAATGATAGTGAATAAAGTGGTAAGAGGGGCTAGGAAACATTTAAATTTAATTAGTTTATGCTTACTTGGTGCTTCCATTCAAGCAAGCTTTCTGTAAAGCATCAACAGTGAAGCATAGGAATTCATGTGCATCCTCTTGACTGCCAAAATGGAAATGTTTTCCTATTCCTAATAAATAAGAAAGTTATTATATAGTTATTTCTTATAGAATGAAAGAAAACACACATTTCTAAAATGTCTCTTCTTTAAAGTATCAGAAATATTTATATGCATCAAATAACTCTTTGAAAAACTAAAAAAATTAAAAATAAACCAATATCAAAATACTTACTTTTAAGGCCATTGATAACAGACGTAGGTTTGATGGCATTATTGGAGCAACACAGGACCTGGTTGATGTGACTTTCCATTGTGCACATCATACAGAATCCTTCTACATGACCTAGACAGTGAAAGAAGAAAGCATCCCATTCCAGTCAAATACACATTGCTACAAAAAAACCCCCACCCCAAAATAATAATAATCTAAGTTGTGGGTGAAATGTCCACTCTCTGTGCTACTTTCCCTTCTCCTAAGGTGTCAATATCCCAACAGTTTTGTGGCATTTTATTATGCAGAACTGTACAGAATAAAACTCATAGAATCACAGACCAGGTTGCTCAAAGCCCCATCCAACCTGGCCTGGAATACTCCCAGTGGAAGTGTCCTTGCCCATGGCAGGGATTGGAACTAAATCATTTTGAAGGTTCCTTCCAGCCCAAACCATTCTGTGATTCTGAACTGAAGTAATTTTTATATGGGAACAAAACACAAAACTTCTAGGAATACACATTAAGACACCAGACTAGAAAGCATACAGGTGCCTCATGAAAAAACCACATTTATGGATAGAAAAGGAAACTCCCCTAGGCTTATATAAATTCAAGTAGAAAAACAAAATTCAAAGAACGCAAATTCCAGGGTTTTAAAAATACAAATTTAATTATTTAAATTAAAATCAGCCGGAATTTTAATACAGTCCACCCCAAATTTCTATTTGAGTTCGTAAGAGATTAGTTTGTAGTGCTTTCTAGAATGGTTGGGTTTTTTAATGGGTCAGCACTGAACATATAATTTATCACAGTATTAGTGCACTGCAGTATCTCAGCTGTGAAGGCTAAGATTCTTCAACGTCAACATCCTAAATTTTATCACCTTTCTACCAGCAGGAAACCCAAATGCCAAATGTTCATCAAATGCCTTACTTTACAATGTACTTTGCTCTTCACATGAAGCAAGAAATGATCTTTAAGTTTTACCGTGGCACATTAAATTAACAAATTCACTTTATATGCCTCCTATAATTCTGAGCCTCCTGTTAGCAGGATCACAGAACCATTTAGGCTGGAAAAGACCTTTAAGATCATGTTCAAGACCTGCTTCTACAGGCAAAATAGGACAACTAAGAATTTTCTTCCCAGGATCACTGTTTTTCTTTCACCTCCGGAGCTGTCCAACAGATTTATGGCGTTAGAAAGTACTCACATGACTTGGTGTGCTCAAGGGAAAGCATGTAATTGGCAAGAGGAGGCGTGTAGGTCAAGCACTGGAGAGTAGAATTAAGGAAACATGTGTTGCCGAGGTTCTGCAGCCCAACTCCAACACTCTGTGTTTGCTGCCAATCCATACAGATCTTCTCAGGCGGAAAAAGAATTCTTTGTGGCGGAGCAATCCCATCGTTAACGACTGCAGGAAAATTGGCTTTTAGAAAGAGTTGTATGGTTTGGGTTTTAAAGCAGGTATTTAAAAAGTAGGATTCTGCAGGAGCAGCCTGAAGAACCAGCTCTGCTCCAAAACACAGCAACACATATGATGCACAGCTTTAACACTGCCACGTGAATTTGCTGGTCAACACACTGTTTGGGACAACAATTTATTAATCTGTTTTAATTCTTCTAATGCAAGACAAACTACCTCTCTGATTTTAGTACCTGGTTTCTTTACATCTATATCCTTTAATCTCTTTATTAATTAAATTACTGGTTTTTTCCTTATTGTAACTTAAACCACGAACTCACACTTGGGGTTATGCAGTAAGAACTCACACAAACAAGTAAGCAGCACAGAAAGTAACCCTATAGATATCAGATCTCTTCTGGGGCAGTGTTATTATTCAAAGACTTGTGAACAATGGAAGCCATGAATAGACATGGTAAAATGTACTTTTCTCTCCAGAAGAGACCTAGGTACATATGTGCATTATGAAAAGCTCCCCTTATTTGATTATACTAAACAAAAAATACTTTACAAATCAATTGTAAGTAGAAAAAACCAAGTTCTGCAACACCTATCCCCACAGCTGCCCTAGGGGATGCACAAAACTGAAGTCTATGGCTGAACTCTTGATTCGTTGTAGTCCCACTTTACAGCAATGCAACAACTAAAATCTGCTTCTACTTTGGTTTTGTTCATTAAGAAAAAGGAGGGAGGGCAAAAGACACTTACCTAGATCTCTTTGGGCAAAAGGCTTTGATTTTTGAGATGATCTACAATAAATATGCCCCCCAGGACCTTTGTCCACAGAGACTTTGTTTGGATCTTCTGTAGGAGGTACCCGGCCCAAACTTGCAGTGCGTGACGTCATTTTTTTAGTACGGGGTTTCATAGATTTGTCAGACCGTCTTGAGGAAGATTTTTTAGACTTTGAAGATTTTGGCTTGTTAACTATGGTCATTGTTCATATCTGTAACAAGGCAAAAGTTCTGTTTGGCATAAGAACGTCCAAAATATTCCAGAAAGGAAAGACTAAGAGAGATCCTGTCACTCAGCCTCAAAGAACTCGGAGAGCTGAACAGCTAAGAGTGATTACAAACAAAGGAACAAACCCCCAAAACTCAAAAAAAATTTCCACCCAACACACAACTAAACACGCAAAGTAGAATTTTCCACCAAAAACTGTACCAATACTGCTTTTAACTTCTGCTGAGCTAATGACTGATGGCATTTCTTAGATTTTCATGGGATTTTAAACCACTTTAGTTACCAAGACCTCCTTCCTAAAAGGAGCTGTGAGCAGTGGCACAGTCCAGTGCTGCCCTGTTGAGATCCAGGAGGAATTGTCTGGCCAACACGTTCTCGCTCCTGGGAACCACACACCCCTGACGGCACAGAGGATGGGATATAGCTCTGAGAAATCTTGGGAAAGGACAGCAGGAAAACACTTGCAAATTTATTTCCACCTAAGTTTCTTCTGCCCTTCCAAGAAGTGTTTGTTTGGATACAACTTTGGCAGCACTCCTCACGGTGTTCTGCACCCATCACATTTACAACGCTTACTTATCAACCAAGAAGTTGAATTAAAAAGCATCTTTTTCAGTTCTACTTATGTAAAGTCGTTTTGCCAGGGAAAAACAAAAGAGGAATGTAAACTATAAAAAGAAAATTATGAATGCAAAAGAAAGCAAAACAAATCCTCAGCCCTCAAGAATAAAGGTAACAACTGATATTAAGTCCTTTATAAAATGCTGATTATGTTTCAAGATGGTACCTCTTTAAATGTGTGCAATTGTGTGTGCATAGTAAGCTGCTGAATAATTACACAATCAATTATCAACTCCTATATGTAAATTTTTACTACTGTAGTACTATATCATGTAGGGCCCTTTTAAGTTTAGGGAAACTATAAACATAACTGAGGGTTTAAAGTATAACCTGCTTCGTAATCCTGAAATAACTGAGAGAACAAGGCATGAAGCAGTTTCAGATTCATGGCACAACTTGATTGCTAATGATAAAACTTTGGGTAGATTAAAAAAAAGCACAGTAAATCTGAGAACTTCTAGTCCCACAAAAGACAACTTATACGTGGAGCCTTTAATTAGATTTTTTCCCCTCTAAATTTTCAATTTAAAATCTACTCTATACACACTTTCCGTTTTAGAGATGCTAATACACAAAAAATGGAAAACTCACTAATTTTACTGAAAAAACAGGACATCCTTGTCCATTTGAAAGACTAAGATGAGAGTTCTTGGGCTTAGTGATTTTCAGGCAAGATCCAGACTTCAAATTGCAGACACTGGTGACATCTCCTTTTCCTGATGGAAAGGGAAGGGGTTTCAACATCATATTTAAAACTCATTTGCAGTACAAAAACCAGAATCAAGACTGCAGTGAAAAGCAAACAGAAGAATATTATCACAAAAAAAGCTTTGGCCTTATACTGACCAATGAGGGATGCTTCATGTATTTATAAACTTGTTTTTGACAACTGATTAGCTCATTACCAGATATCAAACAGTAAGACACCTGCAAATATCAATGGATGTCAAGAGTAACTCAGATCCACCACTTCTAAAAAATGTCAATATAATTCATTTGGATATAACATCTCTTTGACAAAGCAGCACAAAAATTACAAACACGGATATTTTTCCTCTCCCACTGTTCAGTGTATATACAGGTTCTGTTCCTGTACCACTGCTGAACATAAATGCACACTGCCATGTGTATTGAGTGGTTTTTCCCTGTGCTATTCCCATAACAGACTTCTCCCAGTATGATATTGACGAGTAAAACAGAACAAACAGTTGCTTTCCTCCCATTTGGAGTGTTGCATCAGGGTTGTTTAGATTCTCTTTTCGCAGTCTCATCATAACACGCATCAGTTACGACTTGGATCTAAATATTTATGTTTGGTCTCCGCTTTGCATACAATAAATCGCAGCTTAGGAGGGTTTTATACAAGATCCCGTTCACAGACCCGCGTTCAGCCAGGGAGTATGATTGCGCCTTTATCTCAGTACAAACCAAACATTTCCAGCAGCGAGTGTAAAAAAACAAGAGCGGCATACGGCAACACCGAGGCACAAACAAGAAGCAGGAGGCAACTACTCCAGCAGAAGCCCAGGCAGAGCCACCCCGCTACACCACCGACCGCACCGCACACGCCGCCGGGAGCAAACACAACCCGGGGCAGTGCGCAACACAAACACACGCCCCGCGCTGCTTTTACTTTCGCTACAAAATGAAAGGCAGCAGAGGCGAAAGTAATTAATGAGTTTA
>VZRQ01003872.1:0-29197 GCA_013397975.1 Machaerirhynchus nigripectus | reverse complement strand
CGGGCGCCGCCGCCCGCCATCGAGTACCCTGAGGAGAGCCCGGAGCCGCGCTTTGACGGTAAGCAGGGCAGCCATGTGGGCGAGCGGGAAGTCGCCCCTTTCCCCCGGCTGGCAGGGAGGGATGGAGGGTAGAGCAGCCGCCTTCCCGTCCTTCCCCACCGCTCTGAGGTAGCGGCGGCCGCGGAGGTGATGCAAGAGCGGGCAGGCCTTTGGCAGCGCCCTGCCCTGAGGCCGCCGTGGGAGCTCCCCCTGCCTCGGGCACGGGGCGCCTCGGTCTCCCCTGCTAGCTGCTTTCCGTGTACATTTAAAATAATTAATTAGGTTCCTAATTAGAGTCTTAAGCTACTCGCTTAATGGCAGCTCGGGTGCTGCCTCTGTGAGCCGGGGTTGTGTTGAAGCTGTGTGGTTGTACATTGTTTTGATGTTTGGGTAAATAGGTGTGTACTGAGAGCTAAGTTCATCCGTCTGACTGCCTTCTTCCAGAATCGGATGTGCCGGCCGAGCTGCGAGTTGCAAACGGGTCGCAAAAATTTGTGAAGTTCACTTCGACCATCCAAAACCAGCTGCTGCTTGTGTCACTGCTGGAGCATCTCTGCCACATGTACACGCACAACCCCGTTCACTCCAGGTGTTTGTTCCGAAGTTAGTAAGAGGAGTTCATTCCTGTCTCTTAAGCTGTCTTACTGCAGTATGTACCAGACCCTTCTGTGCAGAGTTACTGTGTAATACCAATACAAAGCTGTAGGTTTCCTCCCTCTGGGACAAGAGTGATTCTGTGAAGAGGATGAATACCTTGAATCAACTAAATTGGCAATGACAACTTGTCTTATTTTTGAAAACAGTAACAGCATATTGCTGTAGATGTAAGAATCAGACGGTTCTGTTCCAGCTAGATCCTGTGAGTTGCATCATGAGAAGGGAAGCAGAATAAATTATATAACTGTTGTGATCTAAAAATGCAGGTAGAAGAGGAATTTGATAAAACACTTACCAAGAAATAGTTGTAGTAGAGTCTTCACTAAATATTTCAAAATTATATTCTGTGAAAATCTGAGTAAATACCTTTATAAGCCCTTTATTTTGCCATAAAGTCATTCAGGGAGTTGGCATTTTTAAGTGTGAAGTGTTACTTTTAAAATACCTTTTTGGTATGTGACTTATAATGGGTACTTTGTTCATTTAGCCATATACTTAGTGCATTTAAGAAAGCATATCCAAGGGTTTTGTCCTTACTTTACATGACTGTAGACAATAAAATCTAATGTGTTGTTCATAGCTAAAATTTATGCCATTTATAACATCATAGTTGCACCTGTCTCCAGCATTTATTAGGTTTTGTTTGCCACAGTTGTTTTACCACAGCTGAGAGAGATGAGGTGCTTGGGGAGGTGGTGGAAGTGAGGGAGTGACTTCATTCTTTATTACGAGTATGTGCACAAGTGTGTGGGTCTGGGTGGGAATTAGAAAATCTTGACATGACCACTTTTGATTATTAATGTGTCCCCATAATTGCGAACCTGCTTTGAATTTTTCTTTTCACTGATCAAAATAAGTCCAAAGGTAAAATGTAAATGGATGGGTGGATGATTGTTTAATTCATCTGCTGAGATGAGGAAGAAGAGGAGATGCAGTTGTGACCCTGAAGGGCATGGCAAATAGCTGTATTATGCAAAGGGATTCCCATAGAGCAGCTCTAGTTTGGATTTAATTAGTTTTTATTGCTAAGAGTATAGGAACAACATTAGAGTAGGAGGGATTGTTCAGTTTTTCAGACACGTTATCTTTCAAATAAGATTTCTCGTTTAAAAGCTTTGCACGGTCTTATTGGTGGGTTTTATTTAATGTTTCTCTGCCCTGTCTCTGTTCCTTTGTGCAGTTCTTCGTCAGGCTTTCACAAGAACAGGCTTGCTCTCCCCTTTCGCCTTCTGTGATGAATTTAGTACTGTAAGACTGCAGCACAACAGAGCCATTGCTGAACTGATGAAAGCAGCTAATCAACAAATACTTAACGGGGTAAGCTTTGTTACATGTCTTTGGCAACCTCTGCAGTAAGGAGCTTTTGTTTGGGGGTTCTTTTAAGGTAGGATTGGGTCTTTTTAATAGTTATACAAAAGAACTCCTTGGCTGTTTGGGATAGCATGCTCTGGTTCTATAGGTGGGAACCAGTTTTTGAAGCCATCAATACTCTGTACCTTAATAAACAATAATAATAAAAGAAGTTAAAATGTTTATAAACAAAGGCAAGATGTTGTAAGTATTGCTACAGCTTTTTTTTGACAGACATCCATTTTCAACTTTAAACTGTTGGTGATGTTAACACCCTCATATTTACATTAGTGGAGGGTGTATTTTGTGTACTTGTGCTTCATGCTGAATCAGACCCGTTTGCTTATCTCACTGCTTGAACTAAGCTAGTTAATTTGGTTTTAAGCACATTTTAGAGCCCTCATTTTATCCTGTTTGCCAGCAGAACTCTAAAAGGGCAGTAATCTCTCCAGCAGAGAGATGTTAACAGATTACCAGTGGGATAATAATACTTTAATTTGGTGAAGCTCTCTGCAGCATGCGACTGCTGTCAGTAACCTCATTTCCTTCTAAGAAGGAGGTTGCAGTTTCTGTTCTGATTAAGTTGTCCATGCCACTAGCACAGGATACATGTTATTCTTTTTATATGGCATGTTTTTATGTTGGATTTTGTTGTTTCATAGGAACTCGATAATGGAGAGACTCATGCAATTGGGTATGTATTCAAAGCACGTAGAAATACTTAACTCTTTCCCTAAAGTGCTCCACTCTGAATTTAATTAATACTGCATTTCATATTTTGGCTCTGAAACATTGAAAAAAAGGTAAAAGTTTCTCCAGATTCTCAAAATGGTGTGGTGAAAATTTGTTCTTCAGTACAACTCTTGTATTCACTGTCACTGTTGAGGAAAACAAGATTTATCAGGCATAAGCGTAAAAAAATAATCTGAATACTTCTGTTAAAACAGAGTATGGCTTTGTAGCACATGTGCATGCTCTTGCAGTCTGCTGGTTTTCAGTATTCACTGAAACTCAGGCTGGTGCAGTATGGTAATGTCAAGGTACTTCCTTATTCTTTTCATAATGTGAATAGTATTTTTAGAATGTGTACAGCTGTATCTCACTTGTAAGTTGTAATTTAGTTTAATGCAGCCTAACTTTTTTTGATTAGGGAAAAAGAAGTTCTCTTTGAAGCACAGACTTCACGATACTTGAATGAATTTGAAGAGGTTGCAAGGCTAGGAAAAGGAGGATATGGCAAAGTATACAAGGTATTCTTTACCTCGCATTTAAAACTAACCTGTTTGTATCTAGTTTTTTCTTTGGAATTTGGAGTTACTGTTTTGGCTGTACTGCCAAATGTTTTTTGACTAGAAGAGGTGCAAATCTGTACCTTGGAAGAAAGTTGGTGTTTCATTTTAGAAGCTGCTCAGTTGTAATTAGTTTTGTTTGTCAAAAAAACCTAACCTTAATATGAACAGAAACTGTCCAAGCCAACGTTGAATTGGCTTAATTGTATTAAGGACTTGTATGGCCAGCCCAAGGTTCCCCATGAGGTATGTGCCAAGTGGAAATGACAAGTGTGCTCTCACATATATATTGTGGACCTGTTAAGCAGTTATCAGGACCTATCACTATCCCTATCTCAGACAGAGTGGGCCTAACCCCAGTTTCATTCTCTGATACAGGTGATACTCCATATGAATGGGGTGCAGAAATAAAATTTTAGAAAATAATGGGTTCTAAAGGATTTAATTAATCCAAGCACATTAACATCTAATTTTCTTCTATTGCAATTGTTTTCAGGTCAGAAACAAATTAGATGGTCAGTTCTATGCTATTAAAAAAATTAAAATTAAGAAGACTACAAGAAGAAATTGCATGAAGGTATTCTGCTTCCTGTGTTTTGTCCCTGTTTTAACTCCTTGGTGGCTGTAGTTTATTCTGTTCTAATTTATTAATGTAGCTAATATTTCCTGATATATTAAAAATACTAATATATTTTTTAATGCAGTCTGAGTTTTTAAAGGTTTGAGCCTGTCAATACCTAGTAGAAAAAAGTAAACGAGAGGTATTTAAGTCCATTAAAAGAACCATATTAATTACTTGACCATGATCATCTCTGCAGCCATGAAAATCAATTCGTTTTAAAGCTTTCAAATTTTCTCTCTTACTGTAACAATTTTATCTGTTCTTTCTCTGTAAGAAACTCACTTTTTGTTACCTTTCGTGTTTCTAAGCATTCAGAATAAAGAACTGTCACACTGTGGGTTTTTTGGTCCTTTTAGGTGCTCCGAGAAGTCAAAGTGCTGGCTGGGCTGCAGCATCCCAATATTGTAGGCTATCACACTGCTTGGATGGAACAAGTTCAAACAGTACATTCAAAAGGAAAGTACAGCTCATTGTGTAATTCTTGCTTGCATCTTGCAACCTCTCTACTATTATTTGAAGGAGAATATTACTTCTCTGATAAAATAACTGGGTTTTTGTGTATCAGCTACTGTCTGTAACTGTTGAGAATTTATCTCCTTTTGTGTTAATTTTATACCTTCTCCTCGGTTTTTCTTTTCAGTTTCTTTGTTCTCAGCTCTTTCCACACTCTGTCCTTTGGTCCCTTTGTAACCCTAATCCACTGGTCCCTTTCTAGTCCTTTCCTGGAATGCCTTTAGCAGTTAAATCTTTTGATCCTCTCTTAGTGGGAGGTTTGGTTATGCTCTGTATAACTTTATTGCTTTCCAAGTCACTGCCTTGATGCCCAGCCAGCCATAAGCACAAAAGAAAATGCATAAATGCATAGGAAGTTGACAGAGTAAAACAGGCAAAACTTTTTAACCAATGATCCAGAGAATCTCGAGGGAAGCAATTGTTTAATGCTGGGGGTCCTTCACAAGTATTTAATGGTGGTAATGGAAGTACCTAATGAGACCTATAGGTAGGTTCTGTGGTACTTAATGGTTTCCCTTGTCTTACAAGATTGGTGTTTTATGTTTGCTTCTGTGTGCTAAAACAGCTTTTTCACATAAAAATGCGATTTTGATGACAATTATTTACAAGATATCAAGTGTCTTCAAAACAGCAGCAGTGTGATGTGAAAGGTGGTGCCTTGTGGAGCTGCTTCTTTAACTGTGTGTTATTCTATACATTGTAAACCCTTACTTGGAACAGGCTGACTTCTGAAAGATGAAGTCTCAGTAAATATCTAAGAGAGCCCAGTACAACCCTTTTAGTGACTTTGTACAACATGTATTTTCTTTCCATTTAAAGAAAAATTAAATACACGTTAGGGTAGCTTCTTAGGAGACTTTAACAAGCCCCTTTAGCAGCAGAAATAGAGGTAATCTAGAGCTATGCATAGGTAACAAAGTTAAATTCAGTGAGGTGCTGTAGCTTAAATGCTAATTTTTTGTAAATATGTGCATACATTCTTTGTTTTATAAAATACCGTGTTTATCATCTCATCCAACAGGTAAAACAATAATGGAGCTGCAGCCATTATCTGTGGAGCAAGAGAGCAGCAAGTGAGTATGAAAATCTCAGTGTCAACATATATTTGACTTGAACTTCAGCTGTGTATCTGAGGCATTGCTGTCTGGAACAGCTGTCCAAAATCCCTGCTGGGAGGAAGTATTAAAACAGCTGGAGCCTGCACTGACAGTTATGTAATCCTGGAGTTTTATGTGGGAACGCAGCTAAATTCTTACTTGGGAGTGCTTTTTGCAATTGAGGGGAAAAAAATCAGTATGGTGTATCACAAATAGATGGCATGAAACTGTGTACTTACTTGGATTTCTCTCCCTTTATTATTTTCAGTGATCGCTGTCACATCCGGAGTGTGGAAAGTGATAGTTCAATTGTCTTTGCTGACCTTACCTCACAAGAAAAGAAGTCCTGTGACAGTACCAGTCTTAAAAAAGTGGGTGGAGAATCAGTGCAGAATATGGATGTAAGGAATGACTTTACAAACAGCAATAGCAAAGAGTGTGTGAAACCAAATAAATGTGAATTATCAATAGAACTGCAAGAAGACTTTGTAAATAATGTTAACAGTTTATCAACTGATGTGGAAAATCATTCAACACGGGGACCTCATTCCAGTCTGGATCAAGGTGCTAGCACTGAAAGCAAGTCCAGCTCTGAAAGCAAGTCCTGCTCTGAAGAATGCTCCAAAAATGAGGTAGCACTCCGTGGAGAGTTTGAGGTAAATACAGTTCTCTTTAAGTATCCTTAATTGCTGTCTAATTTTGTGATGTTTTTAGAAGTAGTTCAGTAGACAGAAAAGGAATGATTCATAACAATAAATTTAAAAGAGTGAAAAGACTGCAAGTAGAGCCAAAAGTTGAGACAATTTTTCCTTAAGTGGGTAGCATCAGTACAAGGAATGTAATGACCAGAGGAGCTGGCAAAGCTCAGCATCTGTGAGAAACTTTCCACGTGTTAGGCACCTTGACTCCTTTCAAAGTACCTTCATGAACAAAAAGTGCTGCTGCTGCATGAAACGGCCCCATCAAACTTGAAAACATTTAGCTTTCAGTAATAATGGCTAAAGCAGCTCTTACTGGTACAAGTGTCTTGGTCTCATGTGGTGCCTGTGCAGTGTAGGAGTACATGGGAAAAAGATAAAAAGCAGATTTGAGCAGGGAATCACTCGTGCTTCTAAAACCTTGCTGGCATTCATACCATACCACTGATAGGTTTTGTGTAACACAGCCAGCTCTGGAATGCTTCGAGATTTTGCTATCACTTGGAGTTCCCTCTTGCAAGAAACCCAGCTTTAAAGGTGTCTGCTTGAGTTGTCCACGTTATCAGATGAACTGGTACATTATCAGAAACTGAGCTACATATGGTAATAAATCAAAGAGTTGGACTCAAAGGTCTTTTCCAGCCTAAACAATTCTGTGATTCCATAAAATTCCGTATCAAGAAGATGATTTTTTTTTTGCTATTTTATATTAATTATGCTGGAATAAACCTCTGTTTAGTACATCTAGAAGGTTTCGAACTCAACTTTGAATATTAAAGTATGTACCTGGCAGTTTTGTTAGCATTTATCATATAACGATTGTTAAAATTTGAGAAACAAACAAAAAACTCCGCAAAACTAGATAGCATTGTTGCATCTGCTTCCTGAGTGCAGTAGATTACTAATACTATACTTGATGTCCTTTGGGTACCTGTTTTTGGAGGGGTTTTTTGTTTAATAAATTTTGGGTTTATTTGCTTTAAAGAAAACAACTATTCTGTTCATATTAATATGGCAAAATTATGGACCCTTATTTTTCTGTTAGGTGGAGTATCATTTGATGCTTCATATACAAATGCAGTTGTGTGAAATATCCTTGTGGGATTGGATTGTTGACCGTAATAAAAGATGCAACAAGAGATCAGAGGACACTTCAAGTAAGATTCATCACTGTCTTATTGCTCATTGTAAAGCAAATAGTAAATTTTTTTGTAATTTGAAATGCAGTTGTCTAATTTTATTTTACTTCAGCAGCTTATAATACAGATTTTCATTAAATTCTTTATTCACTTAATCGAATAGCAGCTTGTATTGAATTTTTGTACGATAGATGTTGGAAAAAGAATTGAAATTCTTGAGTTTTAGACAGCTCTTCAAAAAAGAATGACTGAATGCCTGAGGCATAGTTGTTACCAGGGGAGATCAGTGTCTGGGCAATACTCCTTATTTGGAATTGAGTTTTTTATTGACAGAATCTGCTGCTTCTCAGGAAGTGGTTAAAGGCAAATTTATCTGCTGTGGAAAATAGAAATACATCATTTGATCCGGACAGGTTACAACAAACTTAAAAGTTTGTTCTCAGGAGTCAAAAATCCTATGCAGGCTAATTTGTATTAGGTTAAAGAATGTAACATTCACTTTTTCTGAGTGACCAGGGGCTTCTCATGCCCTCATACCAGGCAGTCATCAGTAACTGCTGACATTTGGAAGAACAAGGCTAATGCTCTTAAAGCTTTAGAGACATATTCCATTCTCTGGGGTGGTTGTATAAAAGCAGCATATGCATATCAGACTGTAAAACAAACTGTGTGATTAATGTTTTATCTTGGCTTTAATCACTGTTAAGGTAAATCTGTTCTTCTCTTCATTCATAGTCAGGTTTACCAGCAAACTGTCAGCTGACTTCCACTAGTCCCTCCTGTAATCATCATCTTTTATCTTTCATAAGCTAAAAGATGATGTTCCTGGTCAGGAAATGACAGAATTACTATGGCATTTGAGCTTGCAAAATGGTGGTTTCACACATTTTTATGGAAAAGATGAATGTTACCATAGTTTAGACATGAAGAAACAGAAATCCAAACGTGAATAAATTGCGAGTGTTTCAATGGATGAGATACGGGTCATTAGAGCAGGAAGACAATGTCGTTTATTAAAATAGTAATGTGGAAAATGCTCAAAACAAGGGGGTGCTAAGTTTATTTAGGACTGATACAGCCAGAGGAGATTGAGGGATTTCAGAGGGTAGCACAGCAGCAGAAGGATTAGGAACCAAACAGGAAGAGTGCAAAGCAATACAGACAGCATGTCACTGCACAGATTAGTATGACTTTATCCAGAACTGTATTTTTCATGCTAGGTCAGGACTGACATGAAAGTAAAGAGTTTGTTAAATTCACAATCAAATAACTATCTGATGGGGTTTGGAAGAATCTTTTTAGGAGAACATAGGTTCATGTTCCCCAAACTTTCCTTTTGGGAATTTTGATGTTAGTGACTTTTTGCTGATTCAGAAATGATACCTTGAGAGAAGCATGGGAAAATCCGTATTTAAAATATGCTCCTTCTGTTAAAAGTTTATTCCACAGCATAAATAAACAGAATTCAACAAGACATGCCACCATAAACTTACATAACTCAGGAAAAGTAGCTGAAATAATTTAAATTGTTTTAAGGTCCATACCATCTTGTGGATGTTCGCTGGACAACAAAAATTTTCCAGGAGGTGGTAGAAGGACTTTGCTATATCCACAGCAAGGGAGTGATGCATCGAGACATTAAAGTAAGTCCATCCAATTATTACTTGAGGTTGAAAAAAACAAAGACAATTTACATTATGGGAAAATTAAAGCCATTTTATAGGTGCATTTGGGATAACCTGGGCTATTCAGAATTTAGTTGTTACATACGAAAAATTACATTATCTCCACTATAGCAGTACCATAGTTTCTTTACTATCAGCATAGTACTCAGTTACACTGACTTACCAAGTGGATTTTAAGCTCTAAAGGTCTTTTCCAGTTGGAAGCTGTGTTCTCCTTGGAAGCCATTTTCCTGTCTGAAACAGGCATGGTCAGATTGGTTTTCTTTTGTCTCAGTCTTTCTTTAACCAGGGTAGGAACTTAACTACCTAAAAAAATTTCCTTTTAGGTAATTACAAAAATAAGCAAAGCCCCTTGACTACACCTCAGTTTGCTAACTGCATACCAGTTAGGTTTTGAAAATGTTCTAGTTACTTGCTTTAAAAAAAACCCAAACCCCTTCATTGCAAACAGTTGCTGTCTTTCAAAAAAGTTGCTGCATCCTCTGAGGAACCAAAATTGTTGATGTCATTAGTGACTGAAAGTTTTGGGTTATTCCTATTAACAGTAATAAAGAGCAGACCTTAAAAAATACCACTCAGAATGATTAGAATAGGATGCCCTTTATATGTTCCCTTGAAGGTTTTTGGAACTCTGAGAATACTTTTGACTTCCTGGCTGGCTTAGATTGAAGCACAGACGAATCTTGCTTCTGACCCAGCCCCACCATTAAACTGATAAACCTGAATAGCAAGGAAGTGAAATGTGTGTTTTCCTACTTTGCTTCCTACTCAGGTTTTCTGCATCTTATACAGCAGCTGTATGAAGAAATCATGATTATTAAAACTTCACAGGTGGAAGATTGGAACTACTTGAAATCACACAATCTTCATTCAGGATTAATTTTCATTTTCCTGTCAGCTGTTGCAGGGTGAACAGTTTTTCAGTTTGCCTTCCCTTTTAGCACCATCATGGCCTTACTGTCCAAAGTCCTGGTAGTTGTATAAAGAATTCCAGAATTCCATACAGTTACTGCAAACCTGGTTTTGAGCCAGTTCTCATGGTTTTCACCATACATTCTTCTAATGGTGATTTTGCAGATACCTTGCACAGACTGTAATTTCTGTGATAATATTCTAAGAAAGTCTTTCAGTGTGTGAATTTCTGAGAACAGAAGCCCAGTGGGTGGGTGTCCTGGAGTATGTTTTTACTTCAGTGGATACGAGAAGCCTAGCAACTTGTTCAACAGTGCTGCATCTTTTAAATTTGATCTGCATTGAAGATAGGAAAAGAAGGGAGATTGCCCACCTCTTGTTAAACTTTTCACATCTTTATACTCTAATAGAAGACCAACTACTTCCTTTCTGCCACTGAGCAAATTGGGGATTTTTTCTAGATACATAATGCTTGCATTTCTCCTTAGGAGAAGTTAAATTCTCTGGTCCTAAAATCAAAATATATGGATAAAAACACTTCCAGTTTTCTTAGTCAGAGCTCTCAAGTCTGTCGTAAGTTGGCTTTTTTTTCACAGCAGCTTCCCAGAACCAAGCAGCATATTGCAGCTCTGCTCATCATACAGAAAAGTCTATTTTGGTTTCTTTATGTCTGGCCCAATGATATTTAGTCATCCTTCTTGCTACATCAGTTGGTCAGATTTACTGTCCACTCTTGCCTGTTCCTGTCTACAGTTCTGCAAATTTCCCAGTTTCTATTGGGGGAAAAAAAGGACTTCTTTTCACTAAATCTTGTTTTTTCCTGTTTTGCTTTTCTTCCTTTTTTTTTTCTAGATCCTTGTTCTGGGTATGTGGTCTTTTGGCCCAAATGGTGTTGCTAACACATGCTTTGGTATCAGCAATGACTATTTTTTCTCTCTCACTACTCAAAAATGCGAAATAATCATCTTATACCTGTGAACTGGATTTTATAGCCTTTGAAACAGCTGAAATTACATAATTGTTTATACAGACGTATTTTTAAATTGTGTTCTGTCTTGTTTTGCAGCCTAGAAATATCTTTCTACATGGATCAGATCATCAGGTAAAAATAGGTGACTTTGGATTAGCCTGCAAAGACCTTCTTTGGGAGGATGCAGACCAGTGGTTTCAGACAGAAAGGATAAATGGTAAGAGAATAAAGTTTAATGGGTTTCAGTGTTTAAGTTTCTATGGTATTAAAATCAATTAACTATTACTTGCAAGAGTAACAACACTTGCTAAGTCTCAGTTGCCTTTCAAAGGACTGACCCATACTTCAGGAGTGGGGACTTGCCTCTATGCCTCACCAGAACAACTGCAGGGATCTCACTATGATTTCAAGGTAGAGAACTGTTTTGTTTCTTCTTTTCTCTGTTATGATAGATAATAGGAATAAATCAAGCCTTTAAATAGGCAAATACATATTTGATAAATACATAAATATTCATCCTACTGTCACTCCTAATGTTTTTGTTAAAACATGGATTTCAACTTTGCTTTCTTGTTTGCTATTAAAGCAAAAATTATGTTTTTAATATGTTGAGAATGTATATAATTTGTGTTCCTTTAGTAGTGTCATGATATTCTTCATATCATCATGAAACTTCATTGTTGTGAAACTTCTTCATGTCATGATTTTATGAGAAAGAGAAGTTAAAATGGCAGTTATCCCAGAACTTTCTCTTCACCGCATTAACAGTCAGACATGTACAGCATGGGTGTTATCCTGCTAGAACTCTTCCAACCATTTGGAACAGAAATGGAAAGAACAGAAGTTCTTACACATTTAAGGACTGGCCAAATTCCTCACACTTTCTACAAGACATGGCCTACTCAGGCCAAGTACGTGAAGCTCCTCACCAGTGCGAGAGCCACAGAGCGCCCAACAGCGGCTCAGCTCCGGGACAGCGAGCTCTTCCACACCACAGAGCAGGTAAGCTATGCCACTAACCCCAACCCTTACAGCATCAAGGAGCACTAAAAGAAAATGCCCTTTGTATCCCTAACAGCATTACATTTGGCTTTGAACTTAAATCACACATTCCTCTTAAGACTCTTTTTTCTGATTACAGTATTTAGGCCACTGTATTATTTCTGGTGTCTTTGCAATGAGATAGATGGGCATTAACTTCAGGTAACTTTCTAAAGACTGTACAGTTGAGAGGTGTTTTTATAGGTCAGAAAAGCTTTCAAAGCTTTTCATCACATCTACAGATTCTTTGTGGTTTAACTTGTAGTATCAAGAATGTAGAATAGCTGAGTGCTGCTGCATTGTGAGTGTAGTGGATTGCAAACACAATTCAAGTAGGTCAGTACGGCTTTATCCTTGCTTAGCTATAACTGAAGTAAACTGACTCTCATTTTCAGGTTATTTCTAACCTCCAACAGAAGGTGAGACAGCAAGAAGAAGAAATAGAGAAGCTGAAGGAGACAATAAGACTGCTTTCTGAAGAGCAAGATGAACAAACGAGACTAGGCTCTCCTGTTTAAGTACAGGAAGAACTAACCTCTGTTGTGTATTGAGTTACATAAAATGTTTCTTTTTTTGCATTCAATGCATTTTCATTTTGCTGTCTGTTCTTAAAAGGTATTTATCTTTTTTTCTTGACCAAAGGCTCCTGAGAAAGGAATCATGTTGCAGTGGAAAAATTAAGAGCACAGCTTGTATTTACACAGGATTAATTTACATACCTTAGCCATTGAACAAACGTGTTACACAAGAGTTACAAAAAAGGAAGGTCACACCCAAAAGGCAGCTGTAATGCTTTTATTAATTTAGGAGTCTGTCCAACTGTAGTAGCTAAAATACATCTCAGAAAGGACTCAAAACATTACAGCAGGCATGAGGTGGAGTAAGATTAAAACAACATCACTATGAAGAGTACAGGCTCACTTGAGTAGCTTCATCACAGAGCTGAAAGGTGCCAGATTCTCACAGGACTTCATCCATTTCTGCACGTTGGCCGGGGCGGCGTTGGCAGTGCCCGTCTGCCGCAGCGCGCACCACGCCACCACATCGGCCACCGTCAGTTCATTGCCCACCAGCCACGAGCTCTTGCCCAGGGCAGCGTTCATGGAGCGCAGAACTGCTCCTCTCTCCTTGCTGCTGCCTTCTTTCAGCTGGAAGATGGCTGTGTCCACCCAGCTGTCGATCAGAGTTGAGGTAACTGCACTGTACTTCTGGCCAAACAGGGAAAAGAGAAATCGAGCGATGTTCCCCTCTCCTTCTATAGGGCACATGGTTTGAATGCTGAACTTCATCTGGGGTTTGGGAACTGAAATTAACAGAAAAGGAAAGTGAATACAACATGCTAAAGAAATTAACTAGAATGGTAATTCCATGATGTGTATTTGTGATGCCAGCACCACTGGTAACAGCATTAACCTGATGAGCAGTTTTCAGTCTTCTGGGACACAGAGGTTGCTTTTTGAAAACCTCAGCCACATCCCCATAATTTCTCTTCTAGCTACCTTATTTGTAGAAACTAAAAAACACTGCTGTTAAAAAATCCTGAGGGTACAAAGAACCCTGTCAATGCCATGTGTATTTTAACAGCAGTAACTACACACACCAATCTTCCGCTTCTGGCCCAGCATGAAAAGAGCACAAAAATGTTACCTGCTTCTTCATATCCACCATATGTCAGCACAAGGACACCAAGGCAGCTATTGGCAAGGGTTTATAGCACAAGTTCCTTTTTCTCACCTATTGTAAAATACTGATCTACAAATTTCATTCTTACCGTCCTTCCAAATCAGAGTAAAGCCCAACTGATACTCATGACGTGGCTGCTTCTTAGTCTGCTCTCCAAAGCATTTCAAGAGGTTTTCTGGCACACTTTTCACTGATGAATGTGTGTGAACAGCTGATAGTATTTTGTAGTGTTCACAAAGCAGACTGTGTATCACTAACAGTGACAGTGGAGGTAGAGAAGGATTTGCATTGATGACAACGTCTTTCAGGGCACCATAATCCTGAATGGAAAGTAAAACATTCCAGATCATACTCCTAAGTCTTGCTTTCATTTGACACCAAAATGTACAGTCATGCATGTGCATATCTGAAATTCTAATGACATTCAAATAAATAAATTCAAGCTTGGACATTTAAAACTCATTTAAACCTTTAAACATCCTCCTTCCTCAACATGTAATTCAAGGACATGACTGAGTTTTATTCTACTCCAAGTTGAAGCCAATGTAAAGTTTCCAGTTTAGTAACGAACAAGAAACGAACTGTTGTAATTTCAAGATCAACTGTTCTACTTGAAATTCTATGCAAATGAGCATATATAGTACTAGTATTTATAAATGTTTATATCTATAATCTGGATGGCCAAAATGAAATGGTAATTGTAGGTTGTATATTGAGTTCTGAGTATCCCAGGTTTTAATGCCTTCCTTCCAACCCTGAAAACTGAATGTTGAGAAAGTACCTACCAATGTACCTGCTCAACTACTTACCTTTCCAAGCATCAGATCTAAATCCGCTCCATTTGTTGTCAAAGGAGAAAATTCGTCAGTTTGAATGATATTTGTTACATCAAAGTCAGCATCTGGGGTTTGTATCATCTTGGAGAGCCCATCCACAGCACTCTTCAGTTCATACAAGCGCTTTAGAATCTCTTCCTGGCGGGATTCAAGTGCTTGAAGTGATGGGTCAACCTCTTCCTATAGGAGAGGGAAAAACAAGACCAGGTAAACTCAGTGTCAAAAGTCAGTTGTGTCAGCTCAGTGTCAAAATAGTCCACAGCTCCCTTGAAATTAAGTTTTGAAAGACTAAACACATTCAAATAGCCAGACCATTGTGAATGTCATGGGCTTATGTCTCTCAGTTGTCTCCTGTTGGTGAAATGATGTATTTAATCAATTCCTGAAATCTTCCTGCTTAATATATTTTTTAAACCATTAGTTACAGCAAACTCTGTAACACAGTCAAAATCAGACAAAGAGTTGGCAGTGAAGTGCTGAATGATGATTGAAAAAACAAAGACAGCTTGTCAGGTTCTCTTCAGCCCAGAAGAGCAGATGGGAAAGTTTGGTACAGCAGCCAAACAAGGCAACTTCGAGAAATCAGGTAGTTAATAAAAGTAAAAAACCCTGCAGGTTTAGATGGATGGTGTATTGTATGGATTCAGTCCATGTTTCAGGTAATCTAAATTACAGGGGAAAAAAAGACCATGGATTTTGTTACATATTAACACCAATGCAGCTTTTTATCTCAATTACCCCACAGGCATCTCATTTTACAATCTCTTTTAAAAAGCAGATGAAAAATACATGCCTGTGGCAGGTTTTAAGTCTACAAACTTACAATAACGCTAAAGAAAAATCTTAAGATAGCCTATTTCTAAGCATCCTGAAGGATTAACAAAACCCAAACTATCATGGATGAAGAGACAGACAAGGTATCCAAGTAAAATCTTTATACCCAGTTAACATAATGTTCTCAAAGACAAGGAAAGACCTCTTAAGTGACCATTAATTAGTTAGTACACAATTCCATACTTTGCAATGGGAAGGCATTTAGTTGGCATTCCTGTTCAGTTCTGCCCCAAAGTTACTCCTCAGTATCTCCAGCATCGACCCGGGTGAGGGCACAGCAAATCCGTGACGGCATCAAGCTAAAATTGGCCACAGGCGGCCCGTGCGAATTCCGTGCGTTTCTGGCACCGGCGAGAGGCTGCTCAACTAGACCTACGTAACACAGCATTCTACATTTGTGTCTTATTTAAGGCAAAAGAAACTGAAACTAGAAACAGAGGGTGTGTGGCTGGCTAAAACCCGAGCCGAGCCGGCAGAGCGATGATGCAGCAGGACGGAACGAGGCCTGCTGGGCACTCTCATGGGCTGCCGGGCTGGCACGGAGCTCGGCACGGCCATTCAAACATAAAAACCGCGACAGGGATACACGCGAGAGCCCAGAAAAGTCACAATGAGAACTACTGAAGGCTTTAAAAACATTACAGAGAAATTCCAGAAAACGTTGATTTTATTTAACCCTCGAACGAGCCGCCAGGGCCCCTCCTGGGGGCTGAGGCGGTGGGACTCGGCCCCGTGAGCTCTCCGGCAACGCAGGCTCCGCCCGGTCCCTAACACGGGCTGCGGCTCCCACCGGAGAGATCACCGGCCCGGCGGCCGCATGGCTGACCCCGCCAGGGCGAGTACCGCGGGCCGCGGCCTGAGCAGATCCTTCCGCCCACCCCTCGCTCCTACCTGCGGCAGCGGCGCGGCGGTGCCGGCGGCGCGGTGCAGGTTGGGCACGGGGTACATGCAGGAGGGCAGGTGCCCCGGCAGCACCCCCGCGCTCTGCACCGGCCGCACCTTGTACATCGCGGGCATGGCGGCTCCCGCCCCGCCGCGCACCCGCTCCGCCGCCGGCGGCCCGCCCACGCCCGCGCCCATTGGCGGAACGGCGCGTTACTGACNCCTCCGGGTCGGGGAGCGCGGTCGGTGTGGGGCGGGCGCGCTGTGTCCGCTCCCGGCGCTGGCCGAGCGGGGCGGGAGTCTGAGGAGAGCACGGCGCGTCCCGCCCCGCCGGGGCCCTGATGGAGGCGGCTGCGCCCTGGTGAGTGTGTGCACCGATTCGGCCTTGGCCCCGGCCTTCGTACCCACCGCCCAGGCCTCTTTGCTCCCTTCACGGGAGCCGTGCTCCTCACACGGGCCGTACCCCTATCGCCGTCGCGGTTCCGGCTTCCCCTCAGTTCCCGGGTCCTCTCCCGGCTCGCTTGGGGAAGCCTGAGTGGGGTTTGCTGCCCGCTCTCACCGCCCTGGTTTGCTGTCCCTCTCTCCCCAGCCCGCAGCCCGCCGGGGCCATCCGGCCCATCGACCGCGGCTCTGTCCATCGCATCTGCTCGGGGCAGGTTGTGCTGAACCTCGGCACTGCCGTGAAAGAGCTGGTGGAAAACAGCCTGGATGCCGGAGCTACCAACATCGGTAACTCTAATTCGATTTTCGTAACTTCTCGTAGGCTTCTAAAGCACGTCTTTTTCCTCAAAACCGAGTGAATGTTAACAAATTTGGGCTAATACTTTCTTTTAGGGCCAACCATGTTTGCAGTGATTTTACACCTCAGGTAAATAAAACGTTCTGATTTCCAGGCTCCAGCTGCATTCCTAGTAGCATGTGAGATTGTGTTATTTAATTTCTAGCCCTTTTGGCCACTAAAAAGTGTGTGGGCTATGCAGCAGTGGTGATCAGGCTGTGCCAGCTGGCCTTAGGCTAGCACAGGGTAAAGGCAGTGCTGCTTTCCAGAGCTCCCAGGATGGTGGCTGGGATAATTGGGAAAACTTCTGTTCAGGCAGAAGTTCAGTGAAGCTTAACTACATGGAACTACTGACTGGTTTGAATTAGATTGACCTAACTTTTGACAGCTATCAGGATTTTTTTGTTTGTTTGGTCAATTTTGACATGGAAAGCTGTTATTTGAAAAATTGACTTCAAGTGAACACTTGATACCAAACACCATGTGTGAACATAAAGAATTAAAATACTTTATGACTCAATTTTGCAGATATAAAACTTAAAGATCATGGAGCAGAACTGATAGAAGTTTCAGATAATGGAGGTGGAGTGGAACAGGAAAATTTTGAAGGCTTGAGTAAGTTGAGGTTTTTTTCATAATTTATATTTGGGCATTTTGAAAGTGAATTTTCAATAAGAAAGCCACATTTTTTTTAGAAAACAAATTTCCTAAGTTTAATCATATTTAATGCATACTTGGCTTTTATTTAATGTGTGTGTGACCTGGGAGACTTGAGCAACACTAGACTGGTGTTCTGTAGTGCTCTTGTGGTTATAGTTCTTGTAACTCAGAAATAGTCTTTGGTTTCATTGCTTATTTAAGTGCCACAAGCAATACATAAAAACACATAGGAGAAAATCCTATAAATATTCATGTGGATTCATTCTTGTTTAATCACTGATCATTGCTGAAGGAGTTGAGCTGTGTGTAAGTGACTGCTTTGGGAAGGTGAATTGTAAACTTGACTATTTGCTGAAAGGGAACTGGCATTGCACTGACTGTCCAATTTGCTAGTTTTGAATTGCACAAAATGGGAGCAGAAACAATACCATCTGATGAATCTTAACTAGCCCCTGCAACAGAAATACTGCACTTCTTTTTTGATATAACAACTAGGAATCTTTTCACTGTGGGTTATTACTCAGTAGCTTTGGTGTTCAGTGTACATTATTGGTACATCAGAAACTCATTCTGCTGCTGTTCCAGGACAGTGAAAGTTCAGGGGGATGCTGCTGCTAGGTCAGTTCCTACCTGGTGGCTGGTGCTGCACTGATGGTGTGGATTGAGTCCTCCTCAGCTGTCGTGGGGGACTGGATTTATGCCTGTCCTCTGTCCACTGTGCACAGCACAGGCTGCAGCTGGTTTCTGGTGGGGCAAAATCTGTGACAGGTACAGCAGCAGCAGAGACAGGTACTGTGTCCTGCTCTGAGGCATCTTGTAGTGCTTTTACCAATAATGCTGGATAAATCTGTGGTGTAAGTGTGGAATAGCAGGTGCATCTGAGGATTTTAAAGAGATCTTGTTTATAGGAAAAAGGGAAAGCAAGCAGTATTTTGTCTTTAATCGTTATGTAAAGTACAATGAATAATACAGAAGGTTTTTTGCTTCTTTACGTGCATACAAAATCTACTTGCATAGACCAGTGTCACTTTGAAGTGAAATATGTATTTGAAATATCTTTTTTCAGCTCTGAAACATTATACATCAAAGATACAAGATTTTTCTGATCTAATACATGTTGAAACATTTGGGTTTCGAGGTGAAGCTTTGAGTTCACTGTGTGCATTAAGGTAATTAATATTATATTATTTATTAGTAGTAGGAAGTTACTATATGCACAAAACATGACACCCTTTCAGTTTACCATTATTGATTAAATGAGGCTTTGGAAACTTCCAGTTCCTTAGTGTTAGGTGAGTTTTGAGCAGTAGGTTGCACAATGTCCTGAGTCCTTTCCAACCAAAATTATTCTATTATTCTGGGCACCTAATTGGTCATTTTATGTACAAAATTTAGGGTTACTTAAGTATGCAGATCTTTACAGCATGGGACTGTGTATTTGCATGAGTATTTGATCCTCTGATGTAAAGCACTGTAATATTAAATGCTGTTTGTTAGACTGTAACTCATTAAAACTGTACTTAAATTTCTTTCAGACCAGCTATACATTTTAAATCAGCTTTTGTACACAGTGCTGCTGGTATGAATGAGGAATGTAGCATTCAACAAAACTAGATTTTAACATTGAATTTTACTAGAGAGGAATGAAAGGGATACAAATAAGAATGTTTGTATTATAGCTAGGAAAATGTTACACTACTCTGAAGAGCAGGTTGTTAGTTGTTTATGGGGAAGAGTTGTTTTAATTAAGTTATTAGTATTGCTGTAGTTTCTGTGCTGATTGTCATGAGGAATAGATAAGATAATACAGTGCTCAGTGAATAATTCTGTTGCCTCTTTCCTCCCATTAGTGATGTTACCATTTTTACCTGTCATAAGTCAGCAAAGGTTGGGACTCGTTTGGTGTTTGATCACAATGGCAAAATTACTCAGAAGACTCCTTTCCCACGACAGCAGGGAACAACTGTCAGCATCCAGCAGTTGTTTTATACGTTACCAGTGCGCCATAAAGAGTTTCAAAGAAACATCAAAAAGGTAAGGTCAGAACTTCTCAATTCAAAGGAGTGTCATCCCCCAGAATTTATTCACTGCTGAGTGAAATTCAGTTCTCTGTAGAATACATTGATTACAGACTATTCCATGCTTGTCTTACATATTAATCAAATAAGAAAAGTCTTCTTGTGTTCTTTTCTTTTATGCTTTGCAATATTTGGGTTTAAAGGTACATTCTCAGATTTTAAGATTTTGAAAAGAATCCTTATTATGATCACTAATGTGTATTTTAAAACCAGGGACTGCTCTGTTGTGGCTAAATATCAGTCTTGTAAACATCCTGCTTATTTTTAAAGTACTATTTTTCATATGTTTTTAAAAATTTAGTTCATAAAGATTTTAAAAACTATAAAACTCCCCCCTTGCTACCTGCAGATATTGAATGCTTTGTGTATACATTTATGTTTTAAAAAGAGACATTTCATGTAAATATGAACTTTCTTTTTTCCTTTAATAGGAATATGCAAAAATGGTCCAGCTGTTGCAGGCCTACTGTATTATTTCCAAAGGAGTGCGGATTAACTGCACTAATCAAGTTGGCCAAGGGAAAAAAAGCTGTGTGATATCCACTGCTGGAAGTCCCAGTTTAAAGGAGAACATTGGAGCAGTATTTGGACAAAAGCAGGTATTGCATTTATTATTGAAAAGAGGGAGAATATAGCTGTATAGAGAGATTTTTGATGTCTAATAAAAGTGTGAGAGGATGGAGTGTTGGCCTGCAGCACACCCTACAGGCTGACAGAGGAGAAACACCGCAGCCTCCACGGGTTCCTCTCAAAGTCGTGGATCTGCTCAGAGATCTTTTATGGAAGAGAAATGTTTTAGGAGATGGGGTTATGGCTTAATATTTGTCTGAAACCAGTTTTAAGAGCCGTTGTACCAGCAAACGAGCTGTATGTTGCAAGAACAAGCAATATTAAAAATCCTAAAAACGGTGTGATGTGAAAGTCTTAACTGGAGAACAGAAAACTGCAGTGTATCCAGCTTTTGGAAGCTCCTCCTATGAAATTAAGTTTTGTTGGTGTTCTGGTTAACCTTTAAATGGAATTGCAGTCAGCCCCTGTAAAGCTGTAGACTCTGATGCTTCCTAAGGAATACCTATAAAAATAATTGTTACCCTCTAGATAAGAGCAGAGATGAAAGAAAGCTCAAAACCATCTTCCCTACAACTGTATATTACAATTATCAGAAATATTGAGTGGTTGTCAGCTGCTGGCTGTTGATAAACACTTTTTCCCTTCACAGTGCCCATGCAGAGATCTCAAAGCCTGTTCATGCTGTGGCTGAAAGATGAGATGGAAGATGTAACTTTGTCTTGCCACATGGCACCAAGCAGAGCTGAAAATTGAGTGTTATCTGAATAGAATTTTAGCTTATAGCCTGTTTTTTAATATTGAATACTTAAATTGATAGAAGCTGCTCTAATGGCAGAAAAATAACAGTGGCATGACTGGGAAAATGTTTGTGGTAAACATAACTGTTCTTAGGGAGCTTGTGATTCAAATAACACATTTTTAAATAGTTTTATTGTCCTTTCAAAAGAAACTTCTATTACTCTTTTGCCTGTTGTTTTAGGTCAATAAAACTTGTTTAGGTCATATGTATTTCAAACTGTCAATCATTTTGTTGTTCTGTGTGTGTACATTTCAAATAAGGGTCTGTGAAATAACTAAGGCACAGGTTGTGATATCAAAGAATGAGAACAGCCATTTATTAAAGGCATTATTCTGTTTCTCAGTGAACAGTGCTATTGTCTTCTACTAGGTTTGGATATTTTAAGTATTTGTCTTGGTTAGCCAAAACCCACCATTTTCTCAAATAAATTTTAAGGCTAATAAATGACAATAAAATAAAAGGGAAAAATCTATACAGGTTTGATGTTTCAGTTCCTTCCCTTTTTTTTTTTTCCAGTTGCAGAGCCTTATTCCTTTTGTTCAGCTTCCTCCTAGTGAAGCTGTTTGTGAAGAATATGGACTCAACCCTGCTGACATGCCACAAAATCTTTATAGGTAATTAGAAAAGTACAAACCACTGTTGCCTGTGGCATTTTACCATAAACCAAAATTGAAAATCAAAAAGTAAAAGAAATAAAAAGGTGTTGTGATTTATAGTATTAAAAAGAGCCAAGAACAGCATAGTAGATACTGGGATGCAGTTTTGTAGTAGCCTTTGTCAGATAAGGAACTGGGAGAGGAAATGTATATATACATATTCACTGATGCTGTATAATAGTGTTGCCTTAAGCCCCTTATAAAATACTTGCCCTTTAAACATGCTTTTCTCATCCATTTTACCTCACTCTTACATTATTTATCCAACAGTATTACTGGCTTCATTTCCCGCTGTGATCACAGTGTTGGAAGGAGCACGACAGACAGACAGTTCTTCTTTATCAACCAACGTCCCTGTGACCCAGCAAAGGTGTGGGGTTTATTTTTCTGTCATCACCCCCACTAACTTGTTCAATATTCTCTGGAAATCTCAGGATTAGTAGCTCATGTGTATGTTTGTTTCTTGGTGGGACAAGTTCCTGTGTCTCAAGTTTCTGTCTTAGTTGTGTCTATTTGTGTGAACAAGAGCTCAGTCATACAATCTATGTTTTAGTACATTCATTAATATACACTGGTGCAAAATAAAAGATAATAGTATTGAAGTTTATTGTTTTTTCACCTTTTTTGCAGGTTGTCAAGATTGTGAATGAAGTTTATCACTTACACAATAAACACCAGTATCCATTTGTTGTCCTTAACATTGGGGTAGATTCTGGTATGTTCTGAATAATTGTTAGCAGCTTCAGTAAAGGCTATTACAATTTATTCTTCAAAGACGTTTTTATTTAGGGAATATTGTAATTTTCATCTGTGTGACTTCCTGCACTCTGGGGATTATTTTAGTACTTAGTTGGTGAGGGAGAAAGAGGTCTAGCTTGGGTTCCACTATTTTTCCCCTCTGCTTTTTCTATACTCAAAAATAACTTCTTAAGTGATGAGGAAGAGGTCAGCTTAAACACAAGAAAACTTGTGTCACGTTTTTGTTTGCTGAAATGTTGAGACAGTTAAATCTGATTTGCAGACAAAATGGCAAACAAACCAGAACTAATTCTGGGTAATAACATTTCGTTTTATTTGTAAAGCAGTAATTTTTTTCTTTTATTTTTTTCCCAGAGTGTGTTGACATCAATGTAACTCCTGACAAAAGGCAAATATTACTTCAGGAGGAAAAGTTTTTATTAGCAATTCTAAAGACTTCTCTGATGGAAATGTTTGGTAGTGATGTTAACAAACTGAATGTCAATCAGAAACTTCTGGACATTACAGGTAGGACACAAAATGTGGAAGTTTTGAGTATGATATATGGCAGAGATTTGAAGATGGAAAAATGTGTTTTTAAACACCCAAAGAAGAAATGAAAAAAAAATTTAAACAAAAATAAAGAAGGACCCTAAGTTATTAAGTGATTGTTTTGGAAGTGACACATGCCAGCACAGCAGAATTTGCAGTAAACTTTAGGAGGAAAAAATTAACACAAAATTAGTTGATAATGCTTGCAAAAGATTTCTCCCAAGATACTGAAAGAGATCTATGTTTTTTTATGAAAATGTCTTTGAGAAAGAATGGTTAAGGGCTCATAAACAAAATATGAAAATTAAATATGAGTTTATTGGATCTTCGACTTTGATTCTTGTATGATATCTGCAGAAATTGATGATTCTCTTGTGACTGTGTAGTCTTTCAAAATCGGTTTCCCAAGTTAAAATCATCTCATCCTCTTCCTTTCATTCAACAGAGCCCCTTCTAATTTTCCTTTTCGCTGACATACAGTATCAGTTGTAGCCCGATTCTCTCTGTTATTTTAAATTAACCTTTAGTAAAATCCATGTCAGACTGGCAGTTGTTGAGGTTGAAGTCCTCTAATGATCTGCAAATCCCATATACTCTAAGTGCCTGTTGTGCCAGCTCCTTAACACTTTGTCAATGGAATTTTATAGTGACCATGAATTGTAAGAGCAATTCACTTTTCATTGTCACTCAGTCATTAAACTCTTTTGATAATATAAATGAATGTGCTGATTACTGTTCCAGTTTAAAAAGAAACTACGAATTAATTCTTAGTAGTGCCATTAAGTGTCTTCAAGATGCACTTGTTTCTGTGTTTGATATTAATGCATTTCAGCCCCATACTCATTGTCTGAAGCTTCAGGGCTCCTTTGGGCAGTTTGCTATTTTTTTACCTCTTTTCATTCCCTTTATTAAAGCACATAATTTAATTCATGTTTCCGGCTAACTTAGAATCTTGAAATACTCTGTATTCTGATTTCATTAGGCAACTTGAAGACACTTCCTGAAGAGACAGAAAAGCCTGAGGCAGAAATGCTGTCTGACTCTGAGACTGAAAATCCAAGTGGTGAAGGCAAAAGAGTAATGACTCTTGCCAGATTAAGGGAGTCGTTCTCTCTCCATCAAGGAAGAGAAAGTAATTTTCAAAGCTCTAAAAAGGTAAAACAGCAGCACAGTTCCCCTAGACAAAGGTTACTCAATACCACAGGGAGTACTGTAAAGATTCAAAAGGCTGTCCTAGCTAAGGAGGCTGAGAGTTGTCTTAAGTTGGACTCGAGGGTGCCAATTCCAAGGAGACGCTTGAGAAAATTAGAAGATAATGCAGATTCTGGATTCTGTAGCATTTCTGAGTCAGATGCTGGATGTAGTACACCAGAAGCTGAAAGCTGCATCAATAGTGAAAGTGCAATTAATTCTGAAGAAGAATTCTGTAGCATGGAAGAAAAGACTCAGAAGGAATGTCTTAAAACTGCTGGATGTAGTAAGAAGTCATTGGGCTGTGATGTTCAGGTCTTGGGCACTGAACCCAAGTTAGAGCAAGTGAATGACTGGACTGATCAAAACGAGTACTCTCAAGAAGCCAATAGCTGTTCCCCAAGAGTAAAACGTATTAAAAGCAGAAACTTTAAAAGTGAAGCAGATGATTCCGAGGCAGGTAAATATCCTGAAGTGAAGAACATTACTGTTGATGTACTGGTGGAAGTTAAAAAGAAAATTGTGCCTCTTGGATTCTCTATGAAGGTTTTGGCAGAAAAGGTAAAAAAAGTAATACAGCAACAACAGAAAAATACAGAAACTGAAAATTACAGAAGATTTAAAGCAAAAATTAGTCCTGGCGACAATAAAGTAGCAGAAGATGAATTAAGAAAAGAAATCAGGTATTTCTGCTTTCACTTGCTTGGCATATTTTGTTCATCAGCTAATAAAATTAGTTAAGGAAGAATATAAGACTTTCCTGGGGGGTGGGAAGGAGCGTTGCATGTACCTGTTAGTTTTTGGTCTATTTTTTATTTCATGTCGGTAAAAAGTTAGTTTGATGAGTTATTTTGCTGACAGAGCATCTACTTGAACTAAGTGCAAACAGAACATGGAAAAATACACTAAAAAGGCCACAAACATCATAGATTTGGCTTAGATCAACCTTGTAAATTGCAGTGCAGTCAGAGAAACACCAAATTTCATGACAGATAACAACACACTGGAAAGACTGCATAGCTCATATTCCTCCCTTGTGTGAATTAAATTTGGTGAGAATTACCTGGAAAAATAAGTTACATTCAGATGGTCAACAGACAGTAAAAGTCTGTGATTTGTTAATATTTGGATTAAAAAAATGTATTAGGAAAGTCTTCTAATTGTGAAAAGAAGGCAAATATGTCAGCTGCCTTCAAACCATGATGCCATCTTCAGTGTTACTTACTTGGGCTATTGCTGTATTGCCTGCTTCTAATTTTATTATCACGAATGGGGGAACCCTGAACAAGTCCTGTCTTAATGATGGATTGTGTTCTGTGTTCTGCCAGTAATGGCCTCATCAGTCAGTGAGAGATTCTCAGTAACTGTACTTTTTTTACGTTTATATCCTGCTTAAATGAGATTTGATTTTTTTTTAATATAAAATGTGTTCTGCAGGAGAGAAAAAGAGGTTTTTAAGTTTTAAATGGTAACTGATACGGTGTAATTTGTAATCTCTTTCTATTTTTTGTATACAGTAAAGAAATGTTTGCAAAAATGGAAATCATTGGCCAGTTCAATTTAGGGTTTATAATAGCAAAGTTGAATTCTGATCTTTTCATAATTGACCAACATGCTACTGATGAGAAATACAACTTTGAGATGTTGCAACAACACACTGTTCTCCAAGGTCAGAAGCTGATAGTGTAAGTATTTTCAGTGTTTCAACAACACTTTTTAACTTTAATTCAGTGTTTCAGAAGTGTATCTATGATTTATATTTATGTAGCATTTCACATGTTCAGAACACTTGAGACTAAAGTGGTTTTTATATTCTGTGTTTCAAAGAGTCAATCCTCACATGAAACATCAATTCCATGGGTGCAGTTGTAGCTATGCAGCAAGTCAGTGGTCAGACGGATTCCCCAGTGGGCTTTCATAGTAGCCCACAGTTTGGCAGGATACTGGAAGCTGCTCCTGCAACAAGGAATGCTGCCCAGCTTCATTCTGCTGAGAAACACTTGGAAGTAACTGTTCAGTAGTGAGATTTGTTTTTTTTTTTACAAAGCAGAGTGAAAAGTTTACCACAGACCTCTGTGTTAAGCATCTCTAGGTTGTTTCTGAAATGTCTTAAGTGCTGCACTGTGTAGCTATGCAACACCATCTTTTTCTCTCTCTTTCAGGCCTCAAAATCTCAATTTAACAGCAGTAAATGAAACTGTGTTGATTGAAAACCTTGAAATATTCAGAAAAAATGGGTTTGATTTTGTCATAAATGAAAACGGTGAGTTTGGACCAAAATTGTTAGAAGTAAAAGAGTTCAAAGGTTTAATCTTATTTATTGTGCAAAAATTCCCTTGGGTGTTACCATAAACTTTGAGATACGGTGCATTCTTGTATATGGGATGTTTGTTTTTTAAGACTTAAAATTCTGTGGTCTCTCTGCATGATTTAACAGAACATTGTAGATTATTTATCTCGCCAGCTTTTTACAGAAGTTGTTGAAGACTCTTTGGAGTCACTCTTTGGCTGTATGACTGGATCTGCATTTTCTGGATATGTTACATCAAAATCCTTTTGTTTCATGAGTACACTTGCAGGGATAAATGCAGGCAAGCGGTAAATGTAGAAATTTAAAATAAATAGGTACCATCAGTAACTGATCTTCTTTGGTTTCCTTATGGCTTTAGTACTGACTTGCTTTGTTCTTCTGAGCAAATTCTGGAACCTGCAAGCTCCTTATTGTTTCCCTTACACAGTGAGGATAATGAAAATGCAGTGAGGTACCACTTTGCTATTTGAGAAGTCCCTACACATTTTTTCCATAGTCTTCATTCCAGAATATCCCAGGGTTTCTTTGCTATAAAATGCTATTAATTACCAATCTCTTACCATCATAAATCCTGAGTGATTTTGTAGTCACATAAACTTAAAATAGTTTCATAAACCAATTGTTCTTTGGAATTGAAGGCTTTGTCAGAAAGTAGATCTTCCTTGCTTTTAAGTTTGCAAACAATTTTTTTGTTAATGTTAAAAGGGCATCTGCTATAGTTACCACTTTGGTTAGTTAATTACATCCATCAAAAGATGAAATTTAAACATTGTTTTTATATGCACATCACATCATATTAACGTTTTAAAGCAGTTCCTCAGTTTTTCCCTCAAGAAAAGGTAATTTCCTGTATTTCTCTGCTTCTTTATTACTGTTGCAAAACTTCCAGCTCCTGTAACTCAAAGAGTTCAATTGGTATCGTTGCCAACAAGCAAAAACTGGACTTTTGGTCCACAAGACATAGATGAGCTGATCTTCATGTTGAGTGACTGCCCTGGAGTGATGTGTAGGCCCTCCAGGGTCAGACAGATGTTTGCTTCTCGAGCATGCAGAAAGTCTGTAAGTACTGCACTTGGTGTTTGTGTTCAAACAAATAAATACCACGTTTCCTGATGTAGTATAGGTGGCTGTATCTGTCTGTGTATTGCAGGGCAAGTTTATTCACTGCTGAGTGTCAACAGCTAATATCCTTCCATCTGTTCCTCACGTTTTTATCTAGTAGAATTTGGGGAAAATTTCAGGTAGTTTTTTATTTTGTTCCAAACTTAGGCGTTTATGAAGATCGTGTTAGCTGTATTTTCTCTTTTGGTAGGTTTTTTTGCTTTTAATGCCTTGCACAGAATTTATTTACTGCAGTACTGAAGTACTGCTCTGGCCTGTGCCAGCTGGCAGATAGAAAAAGGAAATAATTCATTTTTTTCCCTTTGCTTGCAGGTGATGATTGGAACTGCACTGAATGTGCAGGAAATGAGAAAACTGATCACCCATATGGGTGAGATTGAGCATCCCTGGAACTGCCCCCATGGAAGGCCTACTATGAGACACATAGTCAGTTTAGACTTGATTTCACCAGAATAAGTCAGTGTCTGTTTATTAACATTTTTATTTTTAATTCTTGGCAATATTTTGAGCTTTTATAGTGACTCTGTTATTTAGAGTAAAAGAATTTTAGCCAGTCTTCAGAGTTGGAAATAATAGCACTTGAAGGCATTCAGTGGGGTTTCCTTGTTATTCCTGTCCAGTCATCAACACAAACATCCTGGAACTCATGTAAATAACTTCTCTCTTATTGCAATTTACTTTGTGTTGTACTTATCTGAGCAGCAATCAAAACTTTTATAAAATAAATATGTTTATATAAAAAGATCAGGAGTAGGTGAACCTCATTTACAGCAAATACACTGATTCTTAACATGAAGTGGCATGTGAATTTAAGTCCTTGGGAATGCCATAAAACAAATAGTAGCTTTCTGTGTTTATACCTCATGTATGTGATAATTTTAAAGAAAATTATACACAAAATGGGCCTTTTTTGCTTATACCAAAGCTGGGTTTCATTAGATAATGACTTGGAGCTTTAATACTGCATTTAATGATTAATTTACTGGTATCTGTGTTTAAGGCTTGAATAGAATAATTCATCTGGCATCTTTACTTTTAATTAGCATTGTTCCCTTCTGAATTCCAAACTTGTTTTTCAAGAACAGGGATTCCTTTTCTGACAATGAATGTCCTGCCAGTCAGGTTAGCCCAAATTCTATCTCAGTATGATCAAAATAGTTAGAAAATGGTCTTTTTGAACTAGAAACCGTTAAATTGGGTAGCTAAGCTCTTCCAGTTCTGTAGGACCTGTGTTTATGGGTTATGTTCCCTTCACACTCCATTTGCTGCTGATGGAGGGGTGGCCGTGATGCTGCCGCTGTTCCTGCAGTGCTCAAAGCCGCCCGTGCCGCTTCTCCGAGGAGCGTGCCCCTGGTACCCGGCACGGCTGTGGCCAAGAACCTTCAACAAATTGTTCGTGTTCCGTGCGGAGCTGCGATTTCGCACCCCGGCTCCGCCAGCGTGGAAAGCGGCCCGGCGGGGCCCGGCCCCCGCGGCAGCGTTGTTATGGCTACGG
>VZRQ01003871.1:1232995-1268664 GCA_013397975.1 Machaerirhynchus nigripectus | reverse complement strand
TATGCCTGAAGTTGTTGGTTTGAGTTGTTGATGTCGCGTCTATCTCAAATGCGACATTTGCCTTCTGCGCAGACCACAAGGAGGATTGCTCTAAAATGCAGCAAGAGTCTGGGAACCGATAATTAGCAATAGCTCAGCTCGAGCCCACAATTTTGACACGAGTGTACTTCAAGTCCCCTGCAGGAAAGGCACACATTTGCCTGGCCTCTGGCTCTTAAGACCTGCTTCTTAAAATTCTTCGAGAGGTACCGCTGCCCGAATAAAGGTGCAATTGAGACCATGTGCCAAAGTCATTAGTACCGATTCTTTTTAAGGAGTAAATGTTAAATGAAACTTGCTATAAACACATTTTCACATCTGAACTGGTCAGAAGGGAAACCGTAGATGCAGTAAAAAAAAAACAAAAACAACTGTCCAGAGACTTTCCATAGCATTTCATTCGAAGGGGATCTTGGGCCTCATGAAGGTTTTTTGGAATCCAGCTCATCCACTGTCAAGTTCAACAGTGGCTGGGGGGAAAAGAGACAAGATTCCTTATGTTACTTTTACAGCAGACATGGAGAAATAAGGCACTGTAAGAACATTTGACATGACGCCAGAGTCTGCAAACGAGACTTTAAAATTTCCAAGGACACATAACAAGGGAAGAGCAGGGCAGAAAGGAAGAAACACATTTTGTGCACAACAGCAGAGAATGTGTATGGTTATGGTTTAGTACTGAATTCAGTTCATGTTCAGGGAAGAAGGGATGGCTAAAGTCTATAAAAATCTGGTGGCTTCTTTGATGTTTTTGCTTGAGAATAACTCTAGTGAAGGGCAGCTTCAGCTCAAGCCAAGTGTTTCTGTGTGGGGCAGTGGGTGAATGAGGAAGGAGGAGTCACTTTTATTACCACTCCAAAAAATACGGACTTGCCTTTCCAGTTCCCTTGGTTGGTGTTTGCCAATTTTTGCTTCCTTCAAATAAAGCTTCTTGTACTTTTCCACTTCTGCCTGTGTGAGTCCATTTTGAAAAGTACTGTCTGCTTGTCCAAATCACATTTGAGTGCTCTGTATTTTAGCTGGTCGCTCTGCGAGTCATGATGTCCGGCTCCAATGTGTACTGGTTTGTCCTGGGAGGCTGCTTGTGCCTGAAGGAGACAGTGCACTTCAACCACCACAAAGAACAAGAGAACTCTCCCCACCTGCCAATTGCATGTATCCAAGTTCAAGGGCCCAGCTTGGCTCAGAGAGGCCGCTGTGCCTCCTCACTGCCATCAGCAATCAAGGCAGAACCCTGGAGCTACCAGCAGGGTAAGTCATTTTTTTCACTCAGGAAGAAGCCCAAATTTGTACTGCTATTGAAGCAACCAATGAAAGGGCATTATCTCTGTAGGAGAGGACACAGAGAACAGGATTCCACTAAGGCATTAGCAAGATGTCCTCCCCATCTCCATACCTGCGACTTCAGCCACTTCTTTTCTGAGCACTCTCCTCTGTTAGAAGAACAAAGCCAGACCTGTAGGTCTGGCCACGGCAGCTGGAAGGAGCAAAACCCCTTCAAGCATGAACGGTGAGAAAAGCACACCAGTGGCCACAGACAGCCCCAAGCACTGCAAAATGGAAATCTACCTTGGGCAAATTTTTCACTGGGGCACCTGTTGGCACATCACACACCATGAGAGCACTCCTGCCCAGCCACTCTGCCTTCTCCCACTGCCCTTTGGCACAGGCACAAGTACAGCGCTAGCACACAGAATCGGCCACCCAAAGCAAAACACTGAAAAATGATGGCCACAACCAAAGTCTCCATAGTGCCTAGAGACAGACATCAAAAAGTCACTCACTTGGAGAAACAGATTGACTTCTTGTAGTTTTTGTCTTTTTTCTTTTCCAGCTCCTTCTTCCACCTCCCTTTTATATGGTTCTGTTTAGCTATGATCCACCATGTTAGTCTCTAAATGATGTTGGAGTTTTGCCACTTCTTTCAGCTGGCATTTGCTCTTCTCCAGTTTTTCACAGCTCCCATGCAGGGTGGACAGCTGTTCTTGTAAATCCTGATTTTGTGCTTCTAGCTGCATGCATTTTTCAGACTGCTCCGAGGGGAGGCAGNGACTGCTCCGGGAGGCAGCTCTGCCTCCTCAGCATGGTGTGGCCAGGCTGGATGACATCAGTTACATCATCACCTTTTCAGCAAAGGCTTCCAGGTGAACTGCACTGGCAGTTGGGAACTGCTCTGGAGTTCAGAATTACACCAGGGGTTCTTGGGGAGTGTTCTTAAACCAGGATGACTGGTGTCACAAAAGGAGACAACTCACTCTAGTTTAGGTCAAAAGATGTTTTTATTAACCATAAACCAGAGTGTCCGGTCACCCGAAAAATAAAAGGAAAATAAAATGTAAACATTCCCGGGTGGCGAGATGGGCACCGAGGCAGCCTCACGACTGCCTTGGAGTCGGAGCTTGACAGCGCCGAGGCTGAGTTCCGGCTAGTCCAGAAACCCGGGATAGTTTAAATCAAATATCCTGCTAATCAGGATTGAGGCGTAAGACCTCGACGCTGGGCCTAGCAGCCGGCACTCGACTGACAGCAAAGAGAACCTGCCAGGAGCAGCTCAGGCCACAAAATGGCTGCCGAGGGCTGTGCGAACTGCCTTTTATATGGTGGTGTCTCCGCCCCAGTCCGCCCCTGTCACGCCTCCATGGCCTGCAGTGATTGGTTGATGTAACTAGTGAGGTAATGCCTTCCCGCCAATCGGCTCGTGTTGCTAGGAGTAGGCGGGCCACTGATGTCACTGTGGCCCAAAGGCGGGAAAACTACCTCATTGAAATTCATGGTTGCCATGGAGCTAAGTGACAGGGGTAACGGCAGTTTCTAAATTTAGAAATCGGCTGCTAGGAACCAGGGTTTGAGGATCCTAGACCCCTATTAAAATAAATAAAATAAACACATTAAAATCCTTTAATAAACAAGAACAACGGTGGAATTCAATATAAACAGTCATGAACTTTCCTCAACTAGTGAACTTGAATGTAAAATATTAACTTTTAACATGTTAATTAAGTTAACTGGTTTAAAGTCTTTAAAACACACTTAAAACTTTTTATAAATCGTTCTGGGGAATGGATTGCCTTCCTCTGGGATGCTTGGGGTTAGCTGTGGCTAGGAAGGCAATCAACTTAATAACTTTAAATAACATTTAAAACTAACAATTAGCATAATCGGTTCTCATAAAGGTCCTATGCAAAAAGCCAATGTCTTAAGTTCATTTATGACAACTGGGAACATAGAGCAGAGTGAGGCACCCCAGCTCTCCTGTCTGAGAAGTGCTGAAACCCTGAGCAGAGGCAGCTCAAACAATGTCTTCAAACAGTAAAGGACATGAAATTCTAAAGCTTCTGGAAGTTCTGGAACTTCTGGAAAAATACTTCTGGATCATGTTCTTGCAGTTCTTTGTTATGTTCCTCCAGTTGTTTTATAGCAGTATTCCACTTAGATGACTGAAGAGCTCCTGCTATTTCTTTGAAGAAGCCATTACTTCTCTTTTCATATCATCCCAGGCAATCTTTGAGTCATGAAAGTAACACTCAGACTGCAGATGCAGCTCTTCCAGTTCTTCCACCTGTTTGAAAAGGCAGTTTTACTTAGCTGTCAAGGTTACCTGTTTCTGAGCATCACTACTGGCATTATGCATAAGGAACAGCCCTGCTACAGTGGTATTAACAGACAGGACAGCCAGGTGAAGGGCAGTACTGCTGTCAGTGCCTGCCAGATTTGGGCTGGCACCATGTTCTAGCAGAACAGCCACACATTCTTCTTGCTGGCTCTGTACTGCCCGTACTGCCTCTCCTGTTCTGGTCTATCGATGCCGACTCTCTTTAGATATCAGCACCTATGCCTCAGCCAGGCCAGGTTGCTGCAAGCAGCCACACAGTGCAGCCTCCCTTGGACCTTCTCATGTAGCTTGGAGGCAGCCGTGGCAGCGGCACAGGGCTGCCCTGAAGGAGTGCCAAAGGGCAGTGGCTGGCACTTCTTGCTGAGGAGCCCCATGACACTCTGCACGCTTTTGTGCATGCTGTGGTGTACGCTGAATGGCAGGTATGGATCTGCTATGCTGGTGGCTGCTGCTCCCCCCCTGCACAGAACTACAAGATGACCATGGTACTCTAGTCCAAGTCCTTTTGTATAACAGGGTTTCCTAGAGTCAGTTGCTCTGATCCCTGAAGGCTGATCTTGCTAGGAAAGATGAAGGCCAAGGAGGCATTCGGTACTTCTCTTTGTACACATTCTGTGTTACCATGTCCCCCCTTGTTGAGCGGTGGAGCTACAGTTTCCCCACGTCTCCTTCTGTCACTGGCATGCTCAGAGAAGTCCTTCCTGTTGTCTTTGATGTTCCTGGCCTGATTCAATTCCATTTGGGCTTTAGCTTTCCTAACTTCACCCCTGGATGCTCAGATAAGGTTTCTGGTTACCTGGCCTTGTGTCCACCCTTTGTAAGCTTCCTTTTTGTGTTTGAATGAGGAGCAATCTGTTCAATCCATCCATGCAGGCTTCATGGCATTTTTGCCTGACTTTCTGCTTGTTGGAATGGAACTCACTTGAGCTTGGTGGAAGTGATCCTTGAATATTAACCATCTTTCTTGGGGGCCTCAGTCTCCAGGGCCTTATCTCATGGTACTCTTCCCAGCAGATCCTTGAAGAGACTAAAGTCTTCTCTCCTGAATTTCAGGGCTGTGAGTTTGCTTTTCACTGCACTCTTACCCTCAGAAACCCAGAGTCCACCTTCTCATGGTCACTGCAGCCAAAGCTGCCCTTTATTTTTCACATCCTCAGTGAGCCCCTTGTTGTTAGTGAGGACAAGGCCCAGCAGAGTTTGTCTGAATGGCTGCTCTGCCACTTGGAGGGGGATGCTGTCATTGAGGTACTCCAGGAATCTCCTGGATTGCTTATGTATTGTTATTTTGGCCCTCCAACAGATACTGGTTGAAGCCCCATATGAGAACAAGGGCCTGTGAATATAAGGCTGCTCTCATCTGTCTCTGGAGGGCCTGATTTGCTTGTTCTTCCTTTTCAGATGGCCTACAGCAGACAGATACTATTAACGTCTCCTTTACCAGTCCTGTCCTTAATCCTAACTCATAGACTCTCAGTTGGCTACTCATCCATCCCTAGACAGCGCTCCATGCACTCCTGCTGCTCTCTCCCACAAAGGCTGGCTTCTCCTGCTCATGTACCTGTCCCCTTCCTCCTAAAGAATCTGCATCCCTCCATTACAACATTCAAATGACGGTAGCCATCCAACTGTATATAAGGCCCCAGAGCTCACTCAACGAGCTCCTCTAAGAAACTTACGGGGTTTTTTAATGTGCCCCAAGTCAGACACACGGGAGAAAATATCATCAAGATATTCCTCAAGGGGTCAAAACAACAAAAACTTTACTGGCAAACTTCAGAAAAGCAGCAAACTTTGGCTAAGTTTAAAGCAACATTCAATCAACATAAAGCATTTCACAAAGCATTAACTTAACTCATTCAACTTAGCAAACTCCAAGCCCCTCTGTTTTTAAGGTACTCAAAACCCAGAGAAGATGGAATTAAAAGAAGGAAGAGAGAAGAGATATAGAAAAGATCAGACATAGCTAAAACTCTTCATTCCAGCAGTGTTTGGCTGATGGAAATTCCGAGAAGAGGTAGGGTCAAGATATACTTGCTTCACGTCCTGAGTTAAATACCCTTTGGCTTTCCTGGGCCCTTCCCCCAGGTGGGATTTCCAGTCATCTGGGCATTCAGGAGCTCAGTTAGGGGCTCTAGAGACTAGGTGTGGAGCATTGCCTCAAGTAATTGGTGGCCACTGTGGGGGCTGGGCCAGAGGCTCTAGAGGGTGGGGTGTGCAGAGTGGTGCGTTGCCTGATCAGGGCAAGAGCCGTTGTGTGCTTTTCTTCATACACATGCCCAAAATGTTTCGAGCCAGCAGTCCTTCCAGTCTCTCACAACTTGTTAGTACCACTTTTGAGAAGTGTATTGTAAAAATTTAAGGGCTTGATAACCAATATCTTTTGAGGCTAACCAGTGGGCCTTTTGCCCACTGTTAGGCAATTATTAATAAAAGTTAAGGCAATTATACAATAAAAGTACAAGAGTTCCTGACATGTGTCTAGTGTCTTTGTTCAGATTGATGAGAGAATTTACAACAAGCATCATGCCCCTGCCAGTGGGTTGTGACACCTGCTTTGTGAGGTGTCTCACAACTCTCTCAAGCAGATGCTGATCTGCAGACAGGGTCCCGCAGTCACGGAATCCAAAACGCAGTCACGGAATCCAAAACACAGTTCCCAAGGGCAATTCTGCAGTCAGTGTCCTCACTATCAGGGATTGAGGAGAACGCTGTAAGGGCCCTCATGCCTTGACTACTGCTCCCTGAAGTCCCTTTTGATAATGTCCAGGTTTGTTTTTTTTGGTAACCTGTCATCTCTGCAGGGAATGAGGTCATGGGAGCAGAGCTTGTCTCATTCCCAGTCCCCTGTGTTGTGAGGGAGCAGAGCATCTCATCTTCTCTCTTGCTTTACTGATCATTCTTCTCTCATTAAAAGTATTTTCTTTAATCCAGACTATTCCCATGAAGACTGGAAGAAGATGTTGGGTTTTCTTCTCATGGTTCCTTCCACATATGCATTAGTGCATGTGTCCAGAGTGATTTGTCAAAGTTGTACTGCTCCTTTCATTTGAAGAGGTGGGGACTGGTTTGGTGGACTTTGATAGTTAGCTGCTGCTATTTCTGCCTGGCCAGACCTGGAAGATGGTATGGAGGAGAAAAATGTATGGCTCTGCAAGTNAAGGGTGATTGTTTAATAGCAACCAGAATCGTGGGAAAGGAACAACAAACATGGGAAAGATTGTGAGGAGGGGGCTTAAAGCTCATGCTCTGGAGAAAACAATAGAACAATACAAAGTTAATTTTCAACATGTGATTAAAGAACAGTTATGTAAGGAAAGGGTATAAAATGTATCCATCTCGAATCCATGTTGGAATCAGATTTGGGTCTGTACCCCGATTCCCAGAGCTCTCCAATAAAAGCACCTGCATATAATCATACCGTGATTATGTGTTTCTACGCTAACAGAATTGTGTAAGCTGTCTTTCCTTTGGTGTCTGTAATTGCCTTAGCATGGCCCTAAGTGCAGCTGAGGGAGGGGCTTCTTCAGTTTGCTTTCTTGAGTTGTTCTGCTTTGCAAGGTGTTACAAAGTCTTTTAAACCAAATAAGTATTGGAAAGGGGGTTTTGATGTGGATAAAGTTAGTAGATGCAAAAAGGGGATGATTGGGCTCTGTCTGTAGCACTGTGCCAGAGTAAATGAAACTTGCCAGTAATGTGGTCCTTTGTAGCACACCTGCCAGGATGTATAGCACAAGTCCTTGTTTCCATATTAATTTGTGACCCTTGCAGTCATTCAGCCCTCAGGGACATCTCAGTTTGTGTTCACAGAGATGTAATGACAGTAAGTCGCTTCCCAGCCTTGTGTTAAAAGGAGATGATGCTGTATAGATGGGGGAAGTATATTGGGAGATTTGTTCCCCAGTATGTTTGGAAAAGAAAACTTACAACACCATCATTGAGGTAATTAGTGTTTGGTGCCAGTGTTTTCCCAAGTGATTCCCACAGTGTTGCCTGTCCCCAGGCCTAGTGCAGGTGAGGTCATTTTGTGTTATTTAAGTCTTGTTCATATCATGTGGTATGTCCCACAATCACTCCACAAGTCAACAGTAAGACTTCTGGAGTAAATTCTTTCAAATGGCTAAGGATTTTCCTATGTCCCCTTCTCTTTCACTGTCCTTGCAAACTTCATAGTCTCTTGCACTCAGATTTCTGAACTCTATTGTGTACTGTCATTAAAGCTTCCCTGAACCACCTTTGGGGCTCCAGCTGCAACCTTTTTTTTTTTTTTTTTTTTTTTTGGTAGCTAGCTTTAAAACATAGCTTGATGCAATGCAAGGTGGAGAATTAGACAGTGTTGGGATACAATGCAGCTTTTCAAAAGGCACAGTATATACTCAGACAGGGCTTTGTGCTGCCCTGTTGCCTTCCTGCCTCTTGCCCTATGAAGGAGTAAACTTCCCTGAGTGAAGAGACCGTTAGTTGTTCTCTCAGAAACGTTACTGCTTTCCATGTGCACTTTTTGCCATCTAGTGGCAGCAATGTCTTCGTGTACTGTTTGCCTCACAATTTTACTTTTTAGATGCAGTACCAAATCGTTTGTTGTACAACTGCTCCATCAAGCAGCAAGGTGCAACTCTCCATCCATGCTATTGACTGTACTGCTGTGATGAAGTCGGGAGACTAGATGGAATGGTCAGGCTGGGAGAAGTATCCACGGTCAAGTAAAACCACAGGAGTGCTCAAAAATGATGCCCTTCTGAAGCTTAATGGAGTTTTGAGTTAATTCACCAAATACTCAGTATGTGATCATATGGTTGCTGATTTAGGGATGTATTGTGGAAGGTAACAAGTCTGATGAGGAATGACTGAGGGAAATGGGGTTGTTTAGCATAGAGAAAAGGAAACAGCAGGGACACCTTATCGCTCTCCATGATGATCTGAAAAGGAAACTGTAGCCAGTTGGGGCTCAGTCTCTCCTCCCAGGTAACGAGTCATAGGACAAAAGGAAATGCTTCAAGTTGTACCAGGGGAGGTTTATACTGGATAATAAAAAAAAATTCTTCACAGAAGGGTTTGTCAAGCATTGGAAGAGGTTGCCTCGGGAAGTGACTGAGTCACCATCCCTGGAAGTATTTAAAAGATGTGCAGAAGTGGCACTCAGGGACATGGTTTAGTGGTGGACTTGGCAGTGCTGGGTTAACAGTTGCACTTGACAACCTTAAGGGTCTTTTTCAATCTAAACAGTCCTGCAGTTCTATGATTGTGGAGCCTCTGAAATGAAAAGCTGTATTTTGAAGGGAATGTGTGTTTCATGAGTGCTTCGCATAATCATTAGGTATGCTGTGTCTCTGAAGTGCAGCAGTTGTGTTGGACATGCAGGTACTTAAAACAGCTCCACAACAGTGATGCCAAGTTGCTTTAGAGGAATTTCCTTCACTAAAATACAGTTCTGCAGATCTGTAGGGATTGTATGTGGCCATTTTCCTGAGCTTCCATCCACTTTTGAACCAGGCTAGGAACTGGAACTAGGTTTGTCTTTATTGATGGCTTGTTCTAGCAGCTGATATGAGGCTATTAAAATATGTGTCTTTTTACATCCAGAAATTAGAGATCTGCTGTTGGTTACTCCATGTCTGAAACATGCTATAATCCCACCAGTTTGCAAGTGTGATAGGAATAATATCCATCCATATTACTGCTGAGGAGCTGAGTCCCTGGCATGGGTGGTACATGCAGAAAGTCCATAGCACATATATCTGTGGTTCTTTGGGATAGCTGTTTCACACAGGAGTAAACATGACATAAAGTCCATATATTTGTGGATTATTTTGGGCATGTTCTGATTTCCTCAAAAGTGACCTTGGAGTATTCCAGATAAAAAACAGGGGGCAACCCCCAGGAGCAATCATGCAAAACCTGGCTGAAATGGCCAAATACTCTCGAGGAGGTTGTAATGTCTAAAAAGTACTATGCAACACATACCTTTGGTAAGCAGGCTGTTTTGACAATTCACTTTTCTTTGCTTTAAACCAAGCATTATTTCCCAACATACAGAAACACTGTGCAGAAAACAGTCCAGTCAAAAGGAATATTCAAATCACAGCTCAAAGTTTTATTGCACTGGAGGAGGGAAACTAAGGTAGATCTACATTCCATGACAGGGTAACTTTCTTAGCATAATTAGATTATGTTGCTGTAGCTAGATTTGCTCCCATAAGCATGTGAGCTTGTTTAGCAGTATCTTCAGCCTGTTCACCAGGACACTGTGAGGACAGACTCTTACCCCACCACATTTGCTGCGTGACTACAGAGCTGTTTCCTCAGTGAACTCCAGTGGCTTGCCTCTCCTTTGTGTGAAACTTGTTAATTTGCTTTACCTTATGGAAGCTTCACAGATGGCTACTCCCCAGTTACTAAACCATTTGCAGATGTTTAGTTGGTAGATGTTTGTTTAGCAAGCATCTGTGGTGATTTAGGATGATCCTGCTCCTGTGCTTCTGCCTTCCACTCAGAATGAAAGAAATTGCCCTTATTCCTTCATGGGCTTTCCCTTTTAAAGTGACTGACTGGAATCTGCCTGAAGCAGTTGTGGAAGCGCTCACCAAAACAACCCACAGGCTCAGGGTAATAGCTTTAGATGTGGATATTGGCTGCTTGCAAAGTTAATCTGCTTCCACCCAAATTTGTTCCCCCATAATTCTGAGACAGTGCCAGTAACCAACACCTTGAACCGGCTACACCAGTCTGGCTGGATCCAGGAGGGGTTGAGTGGTCCAGCCCAAATGCTGCACAATATAAAGAATATGTTTTCCATGCTTCTTGTTGGGATGAGCATTTTATTTCTAAAAATCTGTTACTTCAAGACAAGAACTTAAGCTGAAGTTAAAGAAGACTAGCAAAAAAAAAAAAAAGAAAATACCAATAACAGAGATATCTTGAAGGTGTATTTTGTTATTGGGATACTGACCTTTTCATAGTAAGTCAAAGACTTCATGTGCTAATACATAATGAGTTCAACAAACATCAATGTTACAAATGTACCCACATAATAGTCCCAGTAAATAAGTCAAATTGCCTGCTGTAGGTCATCATCTGCCCTGTTTTTTTTTTGTGGGGGGAATGGCTAAATAGTGTACCAGTCTGGGGGGTAGAGCCCTTCCCTTATCTTAGAGAAGCTGAGGAGCTGTACTTGCAAGAGTGATATAAAGAAGTGGCAAATTCTTGTCTTGAAGTGAGACTTTTAATTAAAATATTAAAATAAGTAGCTAGAAATGGTAAAACAACTCTCCTTCTCCAGCCTTCAGCTGGCTGTATTGGTATTCTCAGAGCTGGACAGTTACTCTGTTTTATGGGTGTGTTTTTGGTCTTGGATGGTATGCTGAATACAGTTAGCTCTTTCTTACCACCTTTCTCCATTTTTTCAGTTATTTTAACCACTCCTTGTTTCTCACTTCATATTTAAATGGCCAAGTGGCTCGCTGTATCTGTGCAAAGCTTGCTGCAAAAGGCATTGAGTGTTCCACTGCTATTGTAGAATTATAATAGTTTGGGCTTTGCAAGTCTAACCTGTAACTAGAGGAAAAATGGACATTTGTAATTTTATTGGCCTACAGTGATTACTGGATGGACAGCTATCTTTTCAGTAACTAGAGTAAGAGGTAAATAAGTAACGAATACAAAGGTGTCTAATGAAATCTAGTGCAACATTTCCACAGAGTGCAGGATTTCAATTTGCAATATTACAAATTTTAAATTTACTAATTTAATAAATACATTTTATTAAAATGTAATTAAAAGGCAGAAAAGAATGGAATCACCTGTACAATATACAAGCTAGAAAGTATAGATAAATTTATTTTTCACAGTCACATTTCTACAAACACTGGCTTCTGTATTTTAAACTCTAAAGAATGTTATGTTATTGAAAGACAGGGTATGAATTTTGCATAAGCTAATGAAAGAATTACTTTTGATGATGAAAATATTAATTGTGTAAGAAAAACATTTTGTAAATGCTAGAAACATAAATGTTGTGAAAGAACTGGGTACATTTCTTTGTTTTCTCTCTGGGTACTGCTGCTATGCCAGGTATATACTCTTGTCTGGTTAGTTTCTATTAGCAAGATATTTAAGTCAGAAGTCACAAATCAGTCATTTTCTTAGTTACAAAGACTGGAGCTTTCCTAGTGTGTTGCTATAGATTTCAAATTATAGTGGTGTATTGTATATACCTTGTACTATTTGTGTCTGTATATACATTATAAATATGCACATATGTAGTTGAGTAAGTATGTATATAAAATACAATTGATAGTCTGCTTAAAACTTGTAACTAACTTTGGAATACAAACCTTGTTTGTTATCAGAGGAGTTTTGGTGTTAGACTACTTGGGAAAAATCTCCTTTCCTTTGTTTTGTTTATACAGGATACAAGCAAACAAAAAAAACCCAACAAAAAATGAAATTCGGTGTTGTGATAATTAATCCTAATTCATCAAGGATCAAATTTAGAAAATAATATTTTTCTCCTTGTTCCAAGAGGGGATAAAGAAGGATAGAAAGAAGTATATTTTCTTATATAAAAGCCAAAGAGGTATAGTTGAAGTGCCTTGTTTGTCATAGATGTAATATCACATGTCAGAAGGCTCTCCTCTGCACCTAGCAGCTATGTGCAACATAAAGTGAGTGGGTCAGTAGTGAATACTGGTGCTGTTCCCAGAGATCTGATGGCTATTGCCAACCTTTTTGCCTGGCTGCTTTTGTTTGTTCTCAGGAAAAGATGTTACGCAGATTTTGAATCTACTTAATCTCAGTAATATGTCTCTAGGTTTGACCACAGAGGAAAAAAAAAAAGGAATATCACTGTTACTGTCACGCTCCTTCAGGGACAGCTTATCTGTCTTGTTCAGCACTTTGTCTGCAAGAGGCTTTGACTTAGTTGTGTCCCACCCTGGCAATCAGAATGCTAGCTAGGTAGCTGAATTCCTTCAGTTCCCATTGGAGATTTTTATTTGTATATTGTGCATTCTGTTTTCTGACGTTTTGGTGAGCTTCAGGTGTGGATGAACGTGAATGTTTACTGAAGAACCACTAGATTTCCATATTATTTGGCATTATCTTAATGCATCTTCATATTTCCTGGGGTTTTACTTGGCTGGCCACTTCTTTCTTGTAGAAGTACAACATGTAGGCCTCAGTAGAGTATACAAATTTAATTATTTCTTCCTTATGCATTTTTTTGCACAGATCCCTAGTGTCTGTGATCTACCACTGAACTAGCTGTGCTATGTCTGTCAAACAGCTCTGGAGTAATGGTTTATGGCAAGATAACTAGCTGTACAGCAGATTATTTAAGGTGAACAGAACTGGACTCTATCATTCCTTGTATGCTCAAGTTCAGTTGAGTGGCAACACAAATTAGCAGATGCACTGATCTGAAGACAGCAGACAAAAACAGGTGTAAAGAAAGACTGTAAGAAAGGAAATTACATATGGGGATACTCAAGAGAAAAATGTTTAAAAGAGACTAGTAAATATAGTCTGTAAAATGTTCGTCATTTGTGTCAGTCTTAACTGTAAAGATGGGGAACAGTGTGTTTGTGTTTCCAGACAGAGCAGACCTGTTCTGACTTTTAAGGGAACATCAGCCAAACTTATTCAAGGTTGACCACTTTTGAAGTAAAACCTCAGGCACCTCAGAGAGACAGCAATTGGATGTAGGCTTGACGGTGGACAAAAGACTGAGGCAGAAGATGGTGGCAAGCACCAGCACTTTATTGCAAAATCCCGGCCTTTTTAAGCACTTAGCTGGTTATCTGCTTACATAATTTTAAAGCATAGCAAACATAATTCAACCAACCACCATACACCACGATGTGAGCACGCAATGGTCACGCAGCATATTTTTCTACCTCTGATTCAGCTATGTCTCTTTCCCTCAGTCCTTCTCTACTTAGCTGAAGTAACAGGCCTGAGCCATGATTTTACAAAGGACACAAGGCCTTAATTTTATAAGGTATTACCTATGTGCAACACAGGCTGAATGTAGGCTTCAAAAGTCCTTGAGTCAGCGGACTCAGGGACCATAATTAATTTATCTAGGACAGTCAATAGCAGAGTAAAAAGTCATCGTCCATAGACCCAGCAGGGATAACTAGTGAGGTTACTCTGGCCCCCACGGTCCCCAAGAACTAACAGACAGGCTGCCCATCCAGTTTTTATGGGGATAGTTTGGGTAACAGGTCTCTTTGTCCTGAAGTTGGTTGACATGCCTAAGTATTGAATCCTCCAAATTAGCATTAGTATCCTCTCTTTCTCCAAGACCGCCTACCTAAGATCTGCAGACAGTACCTCTGATACAACCACAGGAAGACAATCTCCTTGGTCACCTGGTGATGACTAAACTTCTCACATACTAGGGTCACGCTTTCTGCTTCCAGAAAGCAGTGCCACCCATGAAGCCCAGCAAGGCTCTACTTCCTTCTTCACTTCAGCAGCACCTTTCTCCCCCTCAAAAACCCTTCAGTGCCATCACTGACTGTAAGATATATGACATCACTGAACAAGATAGCACTTGCAACACAGCAGTCTATGTGACCTCCATTCTGTTCTGCCTTTTCTCTGTCTAAAAACTGGGGGCAGAAGAGTTACAAGAACTCCTATGTCAGCATTGGAAGAAGGGTCTTGTTCATAACACAGAACAGTCTGTGGAAAAGCACTGACTTTCTAACAAAAGAGTTATTGTAAAACACTTCCTTATCATTTCCACAAGTGATTAGTCAAAATCTGCAGAAGGTTTTGTCCAAAACAAAAGGACCCATGTCTTTTTTAACGTATGGAGAGAACTGTCTTTTCTTGAGAAGATTATTTGTAACACAAGTTTGGAACCATTTTCACAGCTGCTTTTTAAAATAATGTTAAAAGGTGCTTAGAGGCAGACAGCTAATGGGTGATGCAGCTGGGACCTGCATCACCCATTATCTGTGAATATTTAGAAATCTCTGCAACTGGGTTACTAGAAAGGCAAACCTGCATTAATTCAAGCTGTTTCATTGGAGCAGCGCAACAGAATTTCCATGTGAAAAATAAAGACTAAGAGTTAAATCCTTCTAGAGTAGACTGTTGCTAGCAGGGGGTTGGGCTCTGTCACTGAGCTGGTAATTTTGAGATTATGTGAGATAAGGGCTGAGATCTCATCTCTGACCCTTTAGCTTAGTTTTTTGAAGATCTCAGATAGTTAATTATCAGTTCTTTCTGCATCAGTAGATCTTATAATGTCTCATGCAGTGACCAATGGTAAACTATAGAAAAGCTGTTCCACAAACCTATTCCTTGTAGCTGGATAAAAGGGAGGATGGCCACCGCTGATCAGTTGGAAGGCAAGAGAGGTTAATTATTTTTGCCTGTGTGCTCAATACCAGCCTTTTCAAGCCTCTGGAAGGAGAGGCTGTAGAAAATCAAGTAACACAGAAAATAATTTCTCTGGTAAATTTGTTTATTTACACTCTGTGCATATGCTCTGTAATATAGAAGAGAGAGGGATGAGGCTGAGGGGCACTGCTTTGTCTCTGCTGGAGCAGTGTGAAGCCCTGCTGTCCATAGGAGCTCTTTTCTCAGGCTGGGGAGCACCAGTGGGTAAACCTGTGAGCCTGGGCAAAGCACCACAACTTTTGCTAACACAGTGCTGCCACCCAACAGAGAAATACCTGGCAGAAGATGTAAGCCAAGCCAGCCTGGGGCATTATTCCTGTGTACAGTGACACAGCCATGTCTGTTCCCACTGCCCACAGCTCTACATTTTACGAATACAGTTGTGTGGTTGCTGGGATGAACCTGTTCATGGCTCAGTGGCAGGGCATGGGAGAGAGAAGCTCAAGACAAGTCCATCTGTGCAGAAATCCTCCACTTAACCTCCATGGGCTCAACTTCCACTGCGAATTTCCCTTTTTTTGTATGTTTCTATAAATCGGCATAGACTTATGATAGAGCTGCTAGAAGGGCAGGTAAATTCAGTGGTGCTTTTCCTCTACAGAGAGTTACACAGTGGTCATAGGAGCTCAACATTTTTATTTAATTAGCAGCTTTTGGCTTTCTATTTTATATGTATAGTCTCTGTTCTGCCTTCTTGTTATCATGGCAGATTATCAATCATATTTTGGGAAGAAGTGTTAAAGCAAAATTTGACAAACTTGCATTTTGCTAACTTGCGTTTTTTACATAAAAGTGAGTTTTCTTCTAGGTTTCTTTCATATTCAAATCCCTCTGGAAGATGTATTTCCAATAATTGTGCTGTCTGAAAGGTAACACAGATGCCTGATGCCAGATGGGAGCTGTTGCTTGTTCCAATATATCCTTCACTATCCAGCTGGTAATGTTAGGGATACTCCTAAGGGAGAAATGTAGAACACAGCCACATTAAGAAAATCCACGTTTTTTTACAATAGTAACTTCTAGTTAGAATTTTAGGGCTTAGGTGTACCATTATTATTGTAACATATCATGCACTGCAATTCCTGAAATTCTATCATTTAATGAATTAAACAGAAAAAGGAGTGGATTTTAAACAGTTTCTATGGAAAAAAGGAATTAAACCAGAATTTTCCAGTTTAGAGAAATGGTAATTAGTTGCTCTGGTAATTGTAGAGTGGATGAAACAGTCCTGATAAGCCTTATGGACAGTACATGGGGCCAAAATAGAGATGAGGAAATCCTGCCATCATTCTACATACATACTTACAGCAAGGGGATGCAGGAGATGCTTGCAGGCCTTCCCTAGTCTCTGCTGGAAACTTGATTAAGACCTGCCAGCCTGCTGGTTGTCTCTTGGCATGAGAATGTACGGCACAAGGCTTTTTTAAAACAGGTTAGAAACCTGACACTCTAAAAGTAAGGCACTCAGCATTGCCTGGGATAATGTGCACGAGCAGAGGTTTGTGTAAATATGGGCTGGCTACTGCATATGGGACCCAAGCTAAAATCTGGATAACACCGACCTCTGCTCTGTGGGAACACCAGTTTATCTGGAGGTTGATTCAGTGTTTCTGCCTGACACTAGTTTGAACAAAGCAGTGTAATCTTTGGTAGGATACCAAAGAGATAGGGAGGTGTACACTTTTTCTCTGTAAATGTTTTTCTTGCATTCAGATGTTACTACAGGATGTCTCAGATCTAACAAAATGGCATTTGCCACAGTGAAAGTATTTTTTCAAATAAATAATTATAAATATAAGGAGTTCTAATTGACTCTAATCATAAATCATTGCATTGGAAATGAATGAAACTGTTCTGAACAAACATATTAACAGACTTTTGTTGCTACATTGCCTTGCTTTGTTATGTATTCATTCCATTAGTCACTAATTTGATCCTCCTGATCGTTAGTGGTAATTAGTGAGGTGTGGCTGTTCCAGAATGTCAGAGATTTTAAATACTTATAATAGGGTAACTACTACAGGATATTTTCAGCAACTGAAACTCTACTTTTATAGAATAATAGAATTCCACAGAATCCAGCATTCATCATAAAGATAGGCTGTTCTGTCTTCTTTGTATGCCAAAACACAATGACACAACTAATGCAGGCTTTTTACCACAGGTGATGTGTATGGGAGTGGAATTTTTTCTGGCTTTTAAGTCATTAAGAAGAGCAGTTTTATAACTTGATCACAGGTGATAGATGGGTTTTGAGACAGAGAAGGAAAACAGAAAATAAGCATGACATCTTTCTCCATCTCTCTTGGGCAGTTGGATATTGGCTACTTATCTACAATAGGCAAAATTTTATGCTTCCTTTCTCTCCTTCTTGGTATGCTCTATTGTAGTTTTCCAGTTGGGTTTTTATTATCTCAGGCGATGAAAAGCAGGTAAGATAAAAATGAAGACCCTGATGTTAGTGTTTCTGATGCTGTAAGCAATTTGGTTGCGCAGCAAAGGCAATGCCAAATTCTTTGCTAATGTAGGACTCTCATGAGAATGAGTTCTTCAGATTTTCAGTCCTTTTTCCAGAAGACATATGAGTGGAAGTTCTCAGATTACCTGTTCAACTTCAGTTAGTTGCAGATAACTCCTGAGAGTATTGTAATGTCTTATACAAAAATTGATGGATATAGGACACAAGGAAGGCTTTAACAGAGGTCAGGAAAGTGCACATGGGAAGACAGTGGGGGCCAGGCAAGACAAGTATCTGAGATTTCAGGAGGTTTCCCTCCAGAAAGTTATTTTTTAAGGTGACAGAGAATTCAATTGAGAACAGAGACACTTCAGGATTTGCTAATATTGGGAGTGATTCATTTTACAATAAATTTTTCTATTCAGACTGCTTCCTACATAGATGCAGTTAAATGTTTTGATTCTTGTTAAACAGCACTACTCAGTATTAGCTGTCCCTTTTATATCAAGCTACAAAAGCATAACATGGAACATGTGCCTACAGGACAATTTCCTAAGATGGAGAGCAAGACTATATTGTCTTCAAAAGTCTTTAAAATTCTTCAAAATTTTAATTCAAAATTCTTCAAAATTCAAAATTCTGTAGTGATGTGATCTATGATACGAATTAGATTATTTGTAGTATTCTAATGATGTGAGTCTTACTGTTACCTTCTGGAGAGCAATGTGTTTCTTTCTTTACATATAAAATCTTCTGCATAGATCAATTTTGTCTGATTTGGCAGACAAATAATATAATTCGTTGCCTTCTTTACTCCTGCTGTATGTAAAATATTAACCCTAGCACTACACAAAGACAGATTTTTTGCGTTTAATTATTACTCAGTTGCAGCCTAGAAATAGTATTAATCAAGACAAAGTATGGTATCACTACTTCCAAATGCATGCATTTTGTGTGCTGTATTGTTACGATTAGGATCATACTGGGATAGTGCTTCTCTATTAAAGTCATATGTTGCATCATCTTCTATATTTAGTGGGATTAGGAAGAAACTCATTGAAGCCAGGGAATCTTAAAGAGAACATGGTCTAGATATGCTTCACTGTGGTGAAGAGAGAACACCAATGGAGATCTAGGGCAAAAATCCCCCTCAGAAACTAGATCATCCGCACTGCGCCACGCTGCCGCCGCCGAGCAGCTGCCTCTGGCACCGGTGTCACTCCACTCTGCTCCACTGGGGCTTGTGCCCTGCACGGCTTGGCCCTGCACTGCCACCACTCTCTCCCTTTTTCTTTTGCTCGGAGCAGCGTCTCGGGTTCACTATCACGCACATGCTGTGTATAGATCATACGAAAGCAAAACTAGCTTGGAGGTTAACTAAGTGCAGATAAGTATTGTGAAAAAGTCTGTATGCTTCAGAAATACATTTCTCATTTCAGTTGTCTTATGTTGTGACTTCAAATACATTATATTGTACCAACTTTTGGAAGATGGGTAAATACTGCAAAACAATCCATATCTCTTAGTCATGACAAGTTAATTGCATGAGATGTACGTGAACTACAGGGCAGCTGAATTTGTTGTGTTGATATTTTGAAATCCAAGTAATAACCAGACACAGGTATAGCAGCAGGAATAAGGAGACTTTATTCTTTCCATTAGGATCAGCTGACACAAAACATATTTTTACATTGATGTCTTGCTGCACAGGTGCGTAGCTGCCCCCTTCCCTCTCTCTCCCCCTGTTTGGATAAGGACTCTTCCCATCCCTGTTACTATGCTGCAGGCTGCCATAGCCTGTGCTGAAGTTAAGTACATCCTGGTATCAAGTGTGAGAAATAGATGAGGATACTGTCAGACATATTTAATTTAAGACATTAGTATTATCCATTGCTGTAATCAATCTGCTGGGCTGTTTTTTGTTATGCTGCAGCTTGTTTGCTACTTTTATTGAACGGACCAGCATAATAGTGGATTTGGTGCAGGTGTGGAGTCCTGCTGCATTTCCCTCACTGCGCCACTCTGACATTAAATGATGGATGGCTTGGAGGTCATTTTAAACAGCAGGAAAAAGGCAACAGCTATTGCAATTTAGGAGATATAAATGGGAGACGGGTCAAAATATAATATTCTTCTGTGAGAGGGGGAGGAAAGGAGATACTGTAAATTGAAAGTAGTCAGGGAATATTAAACACTGTGCAATTATATACAGTATATTTAAGCAGCTATTTAGGCTGCTCTTAATGAAGAAACTATAGTGGTAGAGATGGGAACATTTTAAAGCTATTATAAAGTATTATCTATCAAAAGTGATAAAAATTAGGGAAGCAAGTACTTTAATATGTTACCAGACATCACTGACAGTTGCTAGGTTCAGCAAAACGCTTGCTGATTCACAAATTAGGCCATTGAGAAATTTGGTGTCAGTGATTTGCATGAGCTTGAAGCAGATCAATTTACCAGAGTGATTTTTTGTTGTTGTTGATTCCTACGGCTTAATCAGACAGAGTAATACAGTGAAACAGACAACTGAATAAAATTATATCACCAAGTTATGTACAAATAGGACTATTTTGGAGCTAACAGATTTAGAATAAATTAGTTTTAATATTAAACACTGTCTTTCAGTTCCAAAACAAGCAATTTTAGTCCCTTGTAACAGTTTTGGGGTTGGAAAGTAACAACAATATCCTTCAACAGATTTTCATACTGTAATTACAGGATGTTCATACATCTGAAACATCACAGACATGCATTGCAAAGCTACTGGCTATGTTGAAGCTTAAGTGAGAGAAGAGGAATAAAAAACTCCAAAACCTATCACAATTTGTTCACACCATCAACACAGGTCTTCTTTTCTGAAAACTCTGGCTCCTAAATTACTGACATTAACCATGATCCTTCACTTGACACTCCACTCTTTCTGAGAGCCACAGATTGCAGGAAGGCTCAGCTGAGCCTGACCACCTCCCTCCTGGGAAAGGCTCCCTGAGCTACCTCTGAAAACTTTTGCTCAGATTTAGCTCTATCTGGCTTGATTTATTCTGTCAGTGCTTAGATCAGTTTTAGATTTAAGCTGAACTTAGAAGTTTACTAAAGGAGGTTCTAGGTGACATATATAATAGTGGTGGGCAAGTGCTCTCAAGAGCCAAAAAGAAGGATGTTAAATTCCTCAGATTCTTCATTAGACACTATCTGGATCTCAAAGAGTCAGAAAGCATGTATTTACAATGTTAAAAAAGGATGGGTTTATATTTTCAGGGCAGATAGAAGTCCTTTTTCCAACACAGAGGACTCAGAGGATTTAAGTACACAGCCCTGTGACTTCTTTTCCCAGGGCTAATAGCAAATGTTATAATAGACTTTGTGTCTATTATAACAAATGTTATAAAATGTGTCTGTTATAACAAATGTTATAAAAGACTTTGTGTCACTGACAAAACACCTTTTCAGTCTGAGGTCCTTGTTCCTATCTACACTAATGATGGGTATTTTTCCCCCATAAGTAGTCCCAGGAAGGCTGTCAGGGTCACAAGAGGCCTTTCTTCCCAACCAAAGGCATCAGGCACAGCACCATGTAACCAAAGCACAGCTGAGCTTCAGCAGCCTTGTCTTTCATGCTGCCATTTGTTTCCTTTGCCTGTAATGGCTCTAAGCTGTGTGCTTGCTGCACCAGCTGCAGTAGGATGAAAAATGTAAAAAAAGCTTGTGCTGAACCTGCCTTTTCCTAGACTTGCTTTGGGGGTGGTGCCTGTGTAGTTTCAGGACACGTTCATTCAGCAGTGTACATGAATCCTTGAAGTCTTGCCCAATTTTATTGTTGTGCAACTACCTTGATTTCAATACTTAAATGGGTTTTATCCTGTCTCACCCCTGGAACTTCTGTCCACCAGTGAAGCCCTGATGTATACGCCAGGGACCTGTGGAAGAGAAGACACTGGACTTCTGTAACCTAGTTTGTGGTTGTGAACTCATTAGGCATGCCTGTGCCCCACATCAGACTGATGCTACCAAGACACTGCCCTGCTTTGCTTGTTCGTCATTTAATTTTGAGAGTTCAGAAGTCATTAAATTGACTAGAGCATTTGTAGCTCAGAGTTAAAACTGTAAAGGAGCAGGAATTTGATCCTGAGCAAATGATTTAAAATACTTGTGCCTCATTCCACCCAACTGTGAGAACAGGAACAATGCTATTTCTCAGACCCCAAGATTTTAAGAATACATGTTCCTCAGATTAGAAACTATATCAGTAGGAGCCAATTAGTATGTTAAATAGATACTGAAGAGATTGGACTAAAAAAGTGCTGGTGGACCCAAGACCTATACTGGCAGCTCAGCAGGTTTCTGTCATAAATATCATCTTCCTTCCCTGCAGGAGACAGTCCCAAGACTTACTTCTTCTCAATGGGTGACATATAAATCATATAGAGGAATGCTTTTTGAATAAGCCATATTACCAAATCAGCTGTACTGATCTGAATAATGATGACCTGAGGGGTACATTTGTCCTGTGCATTTAATCTTGAGTTATCAAACTGCATTTGCAGGGTACAGTATAACTTGGATGCATGTATCTTGTTTTCTGTAGCCATGTCATCTCTTTCACATGTATTTGTGAAAAGGGGTGGTTGCTTCATGTAAGTAAGTTATCTTTCACTAGCAATAAAAACCTCAATGGGGCGAGACTGGGTGATGGAGAAGAATATAGAAAGGAAATAAAATTAAATTAAAGGAAAAGAAAAATTCTTAAGCGTACAAATGCAGTCATTGCAGAGTTTCTTGCATATAAAATATCACGTAGCAATAAATGGAAGGATGCAGTAGATGAACCTGAATGAGTCATAAAAAGCAATCTCAGGGACAGGAAAGCATTAAAAAGCCTTTATAAAAGTAATCAGTTATTTATCCTTTCATAAGATAAAGAAAAATTAAGACACATGAATGAAAAGCACTTCGTGTCACATAGCCATGATTCCAAGACAAAAGAAGGAGAAAGGAATTATTGGATTTGCTTAGTTTTTATCAAACGCTGGTATATTTGCCTATTTCATTTTTTTTGAGGTACTTGTCTTATAGTTTAGTGGAAATACTGGGCAGCTACGAAAAGGAAGCAGCATGTAATACTTGAAAAATGTTTGGTAACATGCATTCATTCCTTTGTTCTAGTGCTTTCTGTCACAAAGGACTGCAAACATCTTTTATGCTTTATTACATTTTCCAAAGATTAAAAAACCATCTTTCTGGAACAGCTCATTGTCCCATTGCAGTGAGGTCGAGATCTGGATGTTTCAATAGCTCAGTTGGGAGAGCATTAGACTGAACAAAAAAAAAGAAAAAAGACATGCTACATGCTTCTTTCAGCATGATAGATGCAAAACTGAGTTCTGATCTGAGTTTATTCATGTTAGTTTGGTTTTTATGGCTTAGTACTTTAAAATGTTACTCCATTTATATTTTTTTTAGCATTTGTTGGTTAGGCTTATTGCCTTGATGTCGTAAGTAGCTATTCAAATATTCAAATTATCTTTTCAAAGTTACTTGGACTGCTCGTAAACTCTAGATTAGGAGGAAGAAACACTTGGGCTGGTCATAGCCCCATCCCAGCACAGTCATTTCTCAACATGGAAAGAACAACTAGATTATTGTTTGCACTTTCTTTCCAAAGCACTTAAGGTTAAATGCTGCAAAATGTCTTAAGTTTCCAGTTACAAAGCTAGAGTTGCTGTTGGATTAAAACATTACATGTTCATTGAAAAAGGGATACAGAAAAGTTGCTGTTTATACATTTCTGTGCTATTTTATTTTTTCCTCGTGCTTTTTATATTTCGTGATATTCTGAACTATTAGTGGGAGTCTATACAAAGGACTTTCATTATACTAGATGTTCATACACTTAGAGCTATTTTAAGATGCTTTATGGATTTTATTACTTCTGTTTTTACCATTATTTCTTTTTACTCTTCTGTCTCTCACTGGTGCCCAAGGAGACCTGTAACCAGCTATTTAATATTTGTTGCACCCTAACAAGAAAGTTTACAGAAGTTAAATTCATGATAGCTACAGCCTGAAATTTTTCTTGTCACTACCATATGAGGAAAGACTAATGCAGACATCTTCACTAGATTTATAGACTCGTGTTAATCTCTCTCACTAGTGTTTCAAGATTTCTAGGAGTATAATACTTCCCTGATAACCAGAGAGGGGTTATTGCCTGTCACAGTTTGTACTTAAACACATTCCATTACTGCCTGTCATAGTCTGTACTTAAAATACATTCAGTTTAGTACTATAAACCAGTGAATTATAACACAGAGAGATAGATCCTGAACTCAACTCTTCAGGTAATGAAATATAGTGTCATCTCAGTAGTGTTATGATTAAGTGTGAATTCTTGTTAAAGCCATTACTTTACCAAACGTGTCTTTTAAATTGTCAGTATATTTTGTGGCCAGATTGTAGCTCAGTGTGCTGGTTTTACCACTGGCAGGGAAATTAAACTCCAAATAAGCCATTCCCCCTGCCCCTTTCTTGTAAGGAAGGGACAGTAAATGAGATTATGAGTTGAAGTTACAATTTACTGAAGCCACAAAACAACAGCAGTATCATTAAGTGTACTTGTATTCCACACTCCAAGTGATGATTTTGCCTGAAGACAAAATTTCCCTTCATGGTAAAAGGTAGTGTGATACATAGTAAAGACTAAACAATAATTTCCATCATAAAGCTTCAACTAAAAAAATATTTTTCAGGGAAGTAATTTAGGCAGATGGAGAACTGAATGTACAAAAAGGGCCAGATGCCTATTTTGAAGAAAAAAATTTCTATTTTATATAACTGATAGTTTAAAAGAAAAAGATGTGCATATGTTTCTGGACATTGGACTGATAACTAATTGAGATGGAAGCTGCAGTGTGATGTCATCTACTTGAAAATTTTCTGGCCCCTATAACTACTTGCTCATTTCTGAAAATGTTGTGAAATGTTCATGACTTAATGTCTGAATTCAGTAGTGCCTAGTTAGTCTCCATTGCAGGAAAGATCATCCGTTGTTCACAGAGATAGCACAGGAAGTGCATTTCATTCCTTCCAGGCACAAATCTTTCAGGTAAACAGTCCCATCCGTTCAGTTCTCTGCGTGTGGATGGGTTAGGTTACAAGGGAGATGAAAGGGATAGAAATGACAAACTATATGGGATTTATAACATGAAGCACAGTGTCCCTATCACTGTATTGCCCTTGGGACTAACATTCCATCTTCTGGAAAATCTGGTAATAATATTTTAGATTTCAGTTTGAAAATCTATTTACCGGCCTCAGACTTTGTGTACTTCTGTCACTGCAGTATCAGAGTGTCTGCCCAGAGAATTAGAAGTGTAATGGCAATGATCAACTGACTTTCTCAGCCTCAAGAAAAAAATGCTGAGTTAACTGATGTGATGGTTTAACCCAAGCCAGCAACTAAATACCATGTAGCTGCTAGCTTACCCTGCTGCACATCCCCTCTGCCCCAGTGGGATGGGGTGGAGAACTGGAAAAAATAGTAAGCCTGTGGGTTGAGATAAGAACAGTTTGAAAATTGAAATAATTTTATATTATTATTAATAATAATAATAATAACAACAACAACGATGACAATGATGATGATGATGATGATGATGACGGTGTAATGAAAAGGGAGACAACAAAAAGATAGAAATAAAGAAAAAGTGATGCACTATACAATTGCTCACCACCCGTGGATGGATGTCTGGCCTGTCTCCAGCCAACTTCCCCCAGTTTATATACTGGGCATGANAGCCTGTGGGTTGAGATAAGAACAGTTTGAAAATTGAAATAATTTTATATTATTATTAATAATAATAATAATAACAACAACAACGATGACAATGATGATGATGATGATGATGATGACGGTGTAATGAAAAGGGAGACAACAAAAAGATAGAAATAAAGAAAAAGTGATGCACTATACAATTGCTCACCACCCGTGGATGGATGTCTGGCCTGTCTCCAGCCAACTTCCCCCAGTTTATATACTGGGCATGACGTTTTGTGGTGTGAAATATCCCTTTGTCCTGGCCATGCTCCCTCCCAGCTTCTTGTGCAGCTCCTCACTGGCAGAGCACAAGACACTGAAAAGTCCCTGACTTAGGGTAGCTACTACCTAGCAACATCTAAAACATCTGTGTATTATCAACATTATTCTCATACTAAATACAAAACACAGCACTGCACCAGCTACTGAGAAGAAAGTTAACTCTGTCCCAGCTGAAACCAGCACATCTGATGAGTTTATTTTAATTATAGTGATGCTTAAATAGATGCATCCTCAGACAGGAAGCTGATTTAGGGAAGGAGTCTAAGAAGAGTTTTTGCTCATATCTGATCATGGTCACCTGCTGCTGTGCTGCATAATCTACTAGAATTACTCTATTGGTTTGTGATTGTTTGGACTGCTTTTCTGCAGCAGAACTGGTGACATGATTTATAGCCTCATCTATTCCATTATACACACTTGCCATTTCTATTTTTTGGGCCTTAAAGCTATTTTAATGACAGTGTTGCTGTTTACCTATAGCAGAACAGAAATAACCTTCTGTAGTTATTTTTAAAAACACATTTTCTATGACTGTTTTAAAAAAAGTAGCTGCCCTTGTCCTCAGAGTCTTTTAGCCATATGCATCAGGAGGAGGTTCATCTGGGAGGGCAGGGTGCACATCTTCTATCTGCCTCTCCACTTCTAGTGGGAAGAAGAAATGCCCAAATCACCACCACTGCCTGGAATATGAGGCTCCTGAAATGCTTTGGGGTTTGAATTAACTTGGAAGGAGTGATCCTGTAGAATCATAGAACAGTTTGGGTGGAAGGGACCTGTAAAGGTCATCTAGTCACACCTCCTCTTCAATGAGCAGGGACATCTTCAACTAGATCAGTTGCTCAGAGCCCTGTCCAACCTGACCTTGAATGTTTTCAGGGATGGGACATCCACCACCTCTCTGGGCAACCCATGTCAGTGTTACAGCACCCTCATAATAAGAAATTTCTTTCTTACATTTGGTCTGATATATGCATGTAGATAAATGCCACGGTGTGACCCCAGCCCATGAGGGCGCCTCGTTGGAGGGGCTCCGCGACTGATCCCCACTGGGCTGTGGCTGCGAGACCGGGCTCGAGAGCGGAGCCCTGGCCGCAAACGCACCAAGGGTGCGACGAGGGCTCGATGGAGAAGGCGCTCCGGAGACAGGAAAAAGAGGGACTCTTCGTGGGGGGTGCAAGCAGGAAGGATTTATTTAAGAGGTGCAGGGAAGCTAACACGAGGGAGAGGGGAACACGAAGAGGCCGGGGGCAGGGCGGAGCACGGTTTTAAGGGAGGGTGAAGGGGAGGGATTACATAGGAATCTGCCAGTGCCGGGTCAGCAGGGAGGCGGAGGGAAAGGGATTGACATGGAGGGTGCACCATTAGGAGCAACAGAGGGGCGTAACTATCAACTGCAGCCAACCATCAACCGAGGAACACAGAACTTTCTAGACTGTTATCACATATTCATCACCTGGGGGTGGAGGAAACCATGGGGATTTACATAAACAACAAGGGGAATTATGGGGTAACCGACACGTCTTTAAACTGGGGTACATAGAAGGTACAGGAACTGATTGCAAAAGCAAAACATTTCTCGTGTAAGCATCAGAGAGGCCATGCCTCTTCAAGCAGAGAAGCATAGGTCTCTCTAAACAAGGGAGTCTGGAGCGGTGGCCAGATCCGCCCAATGTACCCATTTCTGAGTCTTGTCACGGGATGACCCGCTGGCCAAGCGACTGACCACTGCCACAGATAAACTCAGGAGACTTCAGCGATTTTGGAGTTACATTTCACACACTCTTATTCCAATATCATTAGAGCTATGTTTGAATATTCTACAGAGTATTCTTTTAAATTTGATTTTTGAGCTTAAACTAGCTTCAATTTGAAATCCAAATATTATCCCTCTCTGTGACTGTAAATCATATTTGACTGTAAGTGGAAACAGTTTCTCATTATTGTCTAGTGTGAGTCAGTAAATAAAAGGGAACCACAAACATTTGTGAAGCCAGCAGGAATTCTCTGTATCCATACTGATTGCTTAAATCTTGAGAGCATCTTATGAACAAATGTGTATTCCCTACTGCAGACCTTTACCATGTAACGTTTAGCGTGGTGTATTACAACTATGAATACAACCTCTATTCTAGAAGTAAAAATAGAGATTGAAGTAACTATGTGAGGCCAATACCAGGTGTATCTCTGAGGAACTGAATGGATCATATAAATAATTCTGCAATAACACATTTTCCCCATCTAAGATACATGCCAGTGCAATGTGCACCGAAATTTATTCTGCTTTTAATGACATGATGCAACAGTAAAAGTGTACATGCCCTGCAGAAAAGGCTTTGAAGGCCACTACATATTGCAGCACAGCAGCTATATATGGTCTGCTGGACGGCAGCCAAGAGGAACTTGGAGGTAATGGTTGGAAATGTGCTTTACAGTAGTTCAGTGAAAGCTGTCTTCTTTGTAGGAAGATAAACCTTTTCAATTGTGTTGGTAGCTGTAAGAGTTTAACATGGGCCCCAGTGGTGAGATTTTGTTCCAGAACTCGGTGCAATACAGAAGTTCCTGTTTTAAAAAATGCGGTGCCTTTTTCCCTCTTCACCTGCACTGAGGGCTGGGGTTTTTTTTCCAGTTGAAACATTAGCAATTTACATAGCAATAAATGTGAAAAAACTCCAAGATTTAAATCTCAGTTGGTGCTGAGTCTGTAATAAAAGCATAGAAATATTTCTAAAAGGCAATTTCTTCACCTATTTGATTTCCTCTTCTGTAACTGCTTTGCAGTGATGACTTTACCAAGTCTTATATTCATTGTGACCTTTATTCTAATGTTCACTGAAAAAACCTTTTCTTCTGTTGTATTTTTCTTTATCATTGTTTTTACCTTCTTCTTATATATAGCGTTTAATAGTAAACTATGTCCTCTTCAAATTGACATAGATGATTGCAATGTTTCTTGTGCTTTTCCCCATACTAACACCCCTGTGTCATTTACCATCTTTTGGATGGGATGCCACTTTTTATTGTTGCCTCCTTGTCTGAATTGTTTTTAGGAACTAGACTCTGACAGGGATTGCAAGTTTATGAATTGTTTTTTCAGAAGGGCCGTGGGTGACCTACAAGATTTAGTGTTATCTGTGGATTTATAACATCTCTGTTGAGAACTGAATCAAGAATTTTAACTTCAGACCAGTAATAAGCAATCTGGTTTGATAAAGTAGAGCTCAGAATTGCATTATACAGGCAATTTGCAATTAGACATCAAAGAGACAAGTGTTGCTGACAGAACAAATGAAGGAGAGTGGGAGACATGCTCAGAGTTCCTTCTAAAAATTACACAAAAGAAGAGTGTGACCTGTTTTCATAGTTCACCACAGTAAACTTGTGACTAGTCTCTTTGATTGTCACATTTGATGTGGTATGCCAAGTTTTTTCACAGTTAGGTTCTCGATTTTTGATGTTGGTATAGCCAAGAATATTGTCTTACAGAGTCCCTTTGTTTTCACAGAGTCTACCACTCTAGTTATTTATAGCATAGAAGCCTGAAAGTGATGCATATATTACACACAAAGTGTAATCAAAGCCAAACACACACCAAGCAACATGGCCTATTGCTGTTTGATGTATTTGTCCAGTCTTGTCTGGATTCTTCTCCCACTGTACAAAAGTAAAATCTCAGTGATGTCACTGGTGTGTTTGTGATGGAAACTTGATGATCCATGTAACATGGAAAAGTGTACTCATAGTTGAAAATCCACTCATTTTGCTATTTTTCAGAACACACATAGGTAAGATATATATAGTAACTGAAACATTTTTAGCCTTATTTCCTAAAGAAAAAAAAAAGGCATATACAGCTGTTTTTTCTGATTGTTCTTCTCTGCCTTCCTAGTATTTTTTTCAAATTTTTGACCAAGGCTCACATTTCAGAGAACTGAGATCCTGAGCATGTTAAAGTTCTTAAAAATCTGGTGGTGACTGGTCCCTAAATAGAGGAGAGAGATCTCCATTACTGAGAGAAAGGCTGACAACTTTAGTGTGGCAGCCCATGGGCAGCTTAAGGCTAGTATCAATCCACATGAGCCAGTGGGCATGTGGAGAATGTCATGAAGTCTGTGGAAGGAGGCATGGGAAAGGTTGGGGACAAACAGAACCATAAGAGACCATGGGTTGATGTAGTCACGGCTTAGGCAGAGTGTTTTTATAGATGTTTCTTTCCAGTGGCCTCCTAAAATTTGGCCATATTTCTGTTTCAATGAAATCTAAGGACTACAAACTGTGATGGTTGTTGCCAGCTGAACTGCCTTGTGATCAAATGTATAACCTATGAGTCCTCAGTGATGGCACTCTGGAGCCCAGCTGGAACATCAGGTGATCTCTTGAGGTGTGATGGAGCACACAGGATGAGAGCAGCCGCTACCTGCTATGGCTGGATATAAGAGTGGCAGCAGTTGTAGGGTAGCTGATGCAGCTTAGTTTCTTGTCTGAGGATATGGCACAGAGATACCAACTCACTATGAAGATAAGCTTTAATTCTGGTCTCTCTAGTGTGAAGAGAATTCACAGGAAAAGACACGCTGTACAGATCAGTCCTCAGCCCTAGCACTGACAAGGTGGCTGTAGCTTGTGCCCTGTAAGCACAGTCCACAGTTGTTGGTTTGATGTGACTGATACAGGAGGGGCGTATATTCTGAAAATTCAACCAGTGAAAAACAGAGTACTCCAATTAAGAGTTCAGTCTGGGAAATGTTCATGTTTAGATTTTTCATTTTCATAAAAGAAATAACCCAAGGAAAGTAAAAAGAGTTGAGAGCAGCTTTCTTCAGAACTGTTAAAATTTGGAAACAGGAAAAGCAAACACATAATGAGGAGAAAAATTACCTAGTTTTGTCATACTTTCATACCTCACTCAGGAAAATTAATTAATCTCATTGAGAAGTGCCCAACTGAGCAGTACACCTTTTAAAACAAAACCTATGCTCTTTTATGCCTTGGTTTGAAGATATGCCTCACAGATAAATCCCCACTCGGTTAACATCCATCGCTCTGCAATGACATCTTGATGGATGGGTGCCCATCTACACAGAGCTGCAACTCAGGAGGCAAGTGACAAATAATTAAAGAATCTAAGAGCTGGATTTTGGCTCAACATAAATGTAGCTTGGAGTTTGCAATGACAGTGCTGACAAAACCTTGAAAATACCTGTGGTAATGGCTCTAAATCAAGAGCTGTAGTAAATATCAGGACAAACTTCATTAGTTTGAGGGAATGAGTACAGAAAATAATAAGAGAGGCAAACTCTCTGGTAACAGATTAGAACTAAGGGCACAATCTTAGTTCTAGTTTTTAGTGCTTCCCAAGTCTGGAGGGCACCTCTGCAGCAGCTTCTTATATATAATTGTGATATGTTCAACAGTGAGAGAAAACTCAGGCCACCACTTTCACTGTTCCATGAATTCTCATAATCAGATTAATCTGTAAATTACTTCCGGGCTCCATACAAGCCCCAAAAAGGGTACAAGTTTTTATCACTGTAAAGGAGTAATGGATTTTCTGATGCAGACTTTGTGAGGCATTCCTTGGAAGTTTCTTCCTCTTCTACATTTCTGTACTTATGGGGTAATGTGACCTATTTTATTTGGCAGTGTAGGGACTGCCTGGTGTTTTAACTCCAGGAAGGAGATAGCTTAGACACAGATTATCTGTGTCATTTTTCTTCTTTATAGCAACATGCCTTCTGACAATATTTTCAAGCAAAGTTAGGAATAGACTGATATTTGTTGAATAATATTGTAATACTTTATGGAAACCCTGAAAAGGGAATTCAAATTATGAGCATAATTATTTTATTACTCAGCAGTTAATAATTTAAAGGTAGTGGCAATGGGTTATTTTTAACTATTGCTAACTAAATACCACATTTTCTTCCCAGAGTCAATTCATTATTATTAAATTATTATTTTGAATGATCTGGCACATTATATGTATACAAACACAATTAAAAATCCTTTCCTAGAAATAGTTTTCAAATAAAAAGAATTTTAAGGCTATCCTGTGTCCTTGCAGTATAAGTGAAGGGGTATCTTTTGAAATTTTTGAAGCTAGCTAAGATAAAACTTAGATATAGGTATATAAGTACCTAGAAGCAACAGATCTAAAGTTATTGATTTGTTGGGGGCTTTTTTTAGTACAAAGAGTGAACATAGTGTTTTGAAAGAATGAACATAGTATTTTGGAAAATGTTCATATTAGGTCTTGTAGTCAAATAATCACTAATTTAATGAAACTCAGGGAATTTTTTTCCTATTTATGATACCATCCATGTTATCTATTGTATATTGAATATGGAAAGAAAATCAGGATTCTTGCTTCACAGAGAGAGTGACAAAAATACTCCTGAAGGCTGATGTTAAGAGATTTCCAGCAATGAGTGGCAAGTAAGCACAAAACCCCCTACATGTGTTGTCTGCCAATACAGATGGCAAAAGAGAGGTTTGGGGTTTTTTGCTTCTAGTGTGTAAACTCCAGAGTAGTGATTAGTTCTGTGCTTCAAAGGCATATTAAAATTAGCAGAGATTTTTATTTCGGCTTGTATATATTGGAAAGCCAAATATCACAATTAATCTTTCTCTAAGATAAAAAATGAAATAAAGACTTTGCCCAAGCAACCATCTGTAGCCCCTGTTTAAGTATCATAGTGCTTTGGGTGTTAAGGATGAGAATAGGCATTTTGTGGAGAGATGCATTGCTGAAAGTCGTGGTAAGTTCGAACATGTAAACTTCCCCAGTTTATAAATTTCCTAATTTTTAAACTTGAAATTTGTAGTACCCTGACCTTAATAAAAAACAGAAATTGACTATAAGTGATTTGTAAATCACAGCATACAAATTGCACTGCATGAAGAGTTGAGTTATGCAAGTCTATAAACACCAATGTCCAATAAATAATTAAGCAGAGTTTTCACCTATGCTCTTAGCAGTTTCTTGATTATGTCATATCAGATTCATTTTCAGGGCTATAACTAGAACAAAGCAAGTAGATGGCATCTCTAATTTAGTTGTTTTTCCTGGTATTAGATCTATTCCCTCCCTGGTGCCTAATTGCTGTTAGAATAAGAAGGCATGATACATAATGAGGTATTGGAAAATATCTCCTCTGAGCTTTGCTAAAGATACCAATATTTATTGAAATATGCTTTATGTTTTTTAAGTTATGTAAAAGTATCTTAGAAAGTACCTAGCCTCTGTACTACTGCATACTGAATATGTTTTACCTTGCAGAAGTACCCATGGAGTCTGATAATGAATGCATTATTGCTCTAAGCACAATTTAAAAGGAAGATCCAAAAATAGTCCCCATCTTTACCTGGAATGACACCTTTAATATTGAACCCCTTTTTCTTCAACCTCACACTATTCTGTTTATGCCACTGTTAATGTATGGGCTTTATGTCTTCTGAAAAACAAATAGCAATGCTTTAAACTGTTTAAGTTTAGGGACACTTACCATATACCATAAAAGAAATCATTGGCCTTGTTATTTGAAATGAGCTATTGTACATTAGCTGAACAGTATTGTTGCTGGAGCCCTGAAAAAATATATTTAAATATATTTTTCCTTAATTTTATGCCTAGCACTTCAAATATAAAATAGCACTGGAAATATACTTTTCCAGAAATCAACAGAAATGGGACTTATTTTGAGGAAGGTTTATATTTTCAGGGATCCACATACTGTCATTTCAATTGCTTCCCTGGGAAATGTGTTTCCAGAAAGATGGTTTAAATGGTTGACAGGCAAATATTTTTTTTAAAAATGTAGATTAATTAGACAGTTCTTCTTTGTCATAGATATTCAGCTACTGTTCTCTACAGAGTGACATGCTTACAGGTGTATTGCCCCGTGTATGGTCTGGTGATTAAAAAAAAGCTTTTAAAATAAATTACAAGGGTTGGTATTATTTACAAGACACATTAATTCATGAAGAATTACTGGTACGTTAATTTCTTAGGGAAAACATAAACTGTGTTTCCAGGCTGGGCACTGATGGTTCTACTCACATGGGTCAAATGACTGTATGCTACAGTGATCTGTGAGTGGTTCTCAGTTGTTCTGAAATAGAAACTACATTGCTGTATCTTTCTTCTGAGTCGCCCTCTTCTGTGAGAAATATAATAGGAAGTCAACAGCTGAACTGAGTTTTTCTTATTTTACTCTTGTTTTGCTTCATTTCAGGCCCACGAGGCATCTCCAAACATGTGGTACATTTCCCTTGAGAGGACATTATCTTGCTGAGCAACAGGCACCAGACTTTGCTAAACATGTCTAACATTTGCCTAGCAATAAAGAGCCATAGGCAATTCCCAGGAACTGTGGTTTACTAACTAACAGAGTAGGCTCCAAGGCTAAATTAGGATCATACAGTTGGATGCTATGGATACCCTTAATATTTTTATTCCTGTATTCACAAATCTCATAGGAACTGGGACTCTCCTTTTGTTAGGGTAATACACAACACTTTGTAGATGCTGCAGCTCATTAGCAGTGAAAGAAAAATGGACAAAGGTACTGGAGCGGACATGAAGTCAAGTTTGCATGTCAAGTCATCACTAGAGCTAGTTTGATGCTTAATGCAGTATCTTGCCTGCTAAAGTGCCTTATACAAAACAATTCATGTTTACAGAATTTTGGTTACTTGGTGAGACATTAGGGGTTGCAATAAATCCTACTTTTTCCTTCCAGTACATCAGCATTTTGTACAGATTTAAACACCGAGATGGGCAATTCGGGGCCACTGAAAGCAAGCCCTTAGAATCTGTCTTCCATCTTGAATACATTCCTTTTTTACATGGAAGAATCAATGAAATCTGTAAATATGCTTGGCAATAAAAAACCCATTAGGCTGAATTATTTGCCATCTTTCTTTGTTTTCCTAATCTATCAGGCAGAGTTGTTATTAAATAGCATGTTTTTCATGTTGTTTATCAATCAAACTAAATCAGGATCAGAATTGAACATGCAAATGCAAGTCATGGGGAAAAATGTTCAGTTTGAGCCTGGATTTGAACATACCACTTCAGTTCTTGCTTCCAGCTTGAAAAACAGCCCACCGCCTGAAATCACGCCCAGCTGATCTAAGGCAAGAGCATGAAGATGCTTCCTTTCCACTCTCTTCTTTCCACTTTCCTTTGACTGGAAAGAAGATCCTTTATGATCCTTCATTTTCTCTCTCTTACCAACTGGCAAGAAAGATGGATTCAGATATAAGCAAAGTATGTGCTTCAATGGCTGACCTACTCTCTTCCAGCTCTCGATCTCTACTTAGGCCCTTTCTGAAGTTCAGTTGCAGGAGGAAGATGCCACACCAATTTTCTGTAGTGTCCATGATCAGAATGGATGAAATCAGGATGAGATTTTGCAGAGAGGTGTACATAAAAAGAATCCCATCATCCTCTGTGAGGTTGCTCAGAGGAGGAAAGTGAAAGACTGTTTCAGGAATGAGAGTGGAAGAATAATGCTACAGAAGGAAAGGATGATTTTGGAAACATAGTATTTTATACTTTCAGAATATTTGAATTATTTTAGGCCTTACAAAGCAGTCTTCAAATATGTAATACTGTCTGTGAACAATATTCCAGAAGAAAAACTGTACGATATTAATTCCAAATCTATCACCTGTAAATGTCCTGTCAGACAAACAAGGAAATGGATATTACAGCAGAAAAACACATTCTTGAATATCCAGTACTGTCTCTATAAGAGCAGATGAAAATTCATTTTATTCTAAATTAGGAATTCTGCCATTCCTAACAAAAACCTACTATCCTATCATTCATCAATAGGGGAAACACTGGCCCAACACATTTATATCTCATGTCTTCAGTCCTTTGGACTCTATTGACAAAGTTCAACCACATAGCAAGCTTTCTCTGAAATGAGAAAAATGCCCATTGCAATGGCCTTCCTCCCTTCATCCCCCCCCCCTTCCTTTCCTTCTTTCCTTCCTTCTTTCCTTCCTTCTTTCCTTCCTTCTTTCCTTCCTTCTTTCCTTCCTTC
>VZRQ01003871.1:1174504-1224667 GCA_013397975.1 Machaerirhynchus nigripectus | reverse complement strand
TGAGGGAAGGGACTTCCACATGCCAGCAGAAAACCACCCCGGGCGGCTGTTGTGCGGTGACCTGGAAGCCACGAGAAGACTCCTTCTTGTGGAGAAGCCCCATAGCATGAGCAAAAGAGACTCCTCTCCCTAAATGAACTGATGAAAGACTATTACAGAGTTGATAAACTGACTGAAATAATCTCAAGTTTGTGCCTTTATGTTGTAACTGGAAAGAGGGGGGAGGATGGGGGGAAGAGAAGTGTTCTGATGGTGTATTTTAACAATTATTAATCCTTTTCTTTTAGTTATGTTAATAAACGTCTTCATATTCTTTAAGTTTGGAGCCTGCTTTGCATTCCTACTAATTCTTATCTCACAAAAAGTAAAAATGCAAACCAACCTGCTACAGAGGAATCCATAAACATGATGTGAAAAAATTATATTTATTTCTGATCTTTACTGCTTCAGAATTGTTTTTTATGTGGAAATACCTAGATTTCTTTGCTGAATTCTGAGCTTGTGACTGAATTTATGACAGTAGTGGTGATAAAGAAGGGATTTAACTTCCTAGGAATATCATATGTGACTTAAAATTAATTAGCCCAGACATTTATTAATCAAAGGGAAGCTTTAAAATTAAAGATTTTCACATAGCAACCTTACAATCAGCTAGGTCATCATTTCTGCAGTGAAACACCACTTTTGGTGAAGCAATATATCCATGTAATGTTATGAGAAAGTTATAATGATGTCAGCATTTCTTTACTTGGAAGGTGTCCATAAAGCAGAGAGAGTTTGTATGTACCGATTGAGAGAAGTGGGTACACCTGTCACCTTCACTGACAGATTTCTTTCTGCATGCATCCATTCTACTAGACTGTGTGTTGAAGTATGGTATTTTCCCAGATGTGCAACAGATGTTTTACCAACTATGTTTAACAACTGTGTTACACCAACTAGAGTTTTATAAATTATGCAGCTCAATTCTAAATCACGTTAGCAGTACTATTACTGCAGTGCTGGAAAGCATTTATATGTCCAGGAGTAAATAATTAATAAAACAGTTGATACGCATGGAAGATTACACTGGTTAAGGGTACATGAGAGACGATACCAAACTAAACTTTTCCTATGGACTTTGTGTTGAGACCCTTCAAAGGCTGTCAGGGGTGAATTGGTTCTGGGTTTAGCTCTTAATTTTCTTACATCTGCTTGTCTTCTAACAATTCACCCCTGGGAAATAGACATGAAAGGTACATCATTAAATTGAAAATATTGGGAACCAGCTGAGTCACTGTCTGGCACAGATTTTACTCCCCTTTCAGAAATATGACTTTATTTTGCTGTGATTCCACCTACAAGGCAGGGTTTATATAGTCTTTCTAACTTGAGTACATACACAAAAATCTCTCAGCTGAAAGGAATATTAAAGCCTAACTAGTGTAAAGCACTGATGCAAATCTGTTTCTAGCCTGTTCCCTCTACTCTTATCTCAAACTCATTCATGTTACTGGAAATCACTACAGGAAGAGATTATTCTAAAGATGAAAAGAACTAATTACCATAGTTTCTCTTCTTCTATATTTCTGTCACATCAACATATGTAAGAGTCTCACTGAAAAGCTTTCTGTTCTGTGGAATGTTAGATAGAGGGCAGACGTAGTGCGGTCTTTACTTCTGAGGCTGTATTTTATTGATTGGTTTTGGAGCAATGTGTTCCATCATGGTTAAAAAGAAGACAGGACAGCTCATTGAAAACATAAGCTGTTGGGCTGTTCTTCTTCTCAGGAGGCAGCTGTAATAGGTCTTGTTTGCTCAATCAAGTACTTAACCTGTGAAGAAGTTATTATTCAGCCAGTGCAGTTTTCATGTAATACTTCTTGGTAGAACCTCTGCTCATTTAAAAGTCGTGAATAATTAAAATAAATTTAGATATTGAAAAAAGCTGCCTACTTGTCAGGTGCATGGTGCTCAATACAAAATCAGTCTATAGCCTAGATGTAAAAAGGAAATAATTTTTGGGATACATCCAGGCGTATTCTAAAGCTTGTTATGAGTTTTACCTATAACACTTTCACTTGAGATAGTTGCATGCAATTGGTCTAACACAATAATTAAGAATTGCTTTTTGAGAAATATGGTTTGGAAATGTTTTGGCCAGAGAAAGTGATTGATGATTTAATGAATGATTTAATGAGCAATTTCCAGCAAAATACCTGTTCTATGAAATATAAGGCAAAGTTAATCTGGCCTGCTGTTTTGTCTGCCCCTCATTCACCATAATTTTAACAGTTAAAAAGACTTATTAAAAACAGCTTAAATAACAAAGATGTGGACTGGACAGTCCTTTTTTTTTTTTTTCTTTCTCTGTCATTCAAATATTATTCAAAATGGACATATCTCTGAGGAGAAAAGTTTTCCCTTGAAGTATTTGGTGACACTATATGCCAAGAAGGCCACCATATAAAAATATAACGTCATGCGTATCAGTGAATGGCCTGTCAGACAAACTGTTCTTAGTTATAGGAAAGATTTGATCACACATTGTACATACTTTTTTCACTGAGTTTGGTGAAAAAATGGAAGTACTTTCTATTTTTATAAATTAAAATGTAGCCTGCAAATCTCTTTGTACAAATGTCTGTAAAATAGGCATTGGTGGTGACACAAATCCATCTCATGAGGTTTGCCATGCATCTGTTGTTTCTCAGCACTTACAGCGGCAGCAATGGCTTCTTTGCCTTTGAGTAGAGTAAGTCCGTTTTCTAAGACTTCTTCCCTCCCAAAATAAGCAAGTTAAGTGATGTTGTGATGAGGCTGACAGCTAGTCTGAAAGCCTCACAGAGTCAGACCTAAAGACAGTCAGAATTTACCTGTGAGATTTTGTAGCCACAGGAAAACTCACAGTGAAAGCCAAGAAGATAATCAATGAAAGATGATGTTCTGGGCACAAGAAGATGTTCTTGTTATGGAACATTAGGTGTATACAAGAAGGAACTTGCATATAATAAGTAACCAACTATACTTTTGCTTGTATAGCTAATTGTATTACTGCTTGAATGGTCATTGTTTGTTAGACAGCCTTGTCATTGTTTGCTAGCACCCAATCTTAATAAGCCACAGTAATTGTGAAGAGGTTTAAGAGCAGCAGCAGTTAAAAAATTTTTACTTCTTATGGCTTTGGATTCCAACAAGTGTGTGTGTCGTTATGTCCGTCTCAACAAAGCGACAATGTTGTGAATGGCTACTCATGTCAAAAGACCTGTCAGGCTCTCTGATCTTTGTTGGTGACCTCATGCAACACTGTAACCTTGTGATATCTTGATTCCACCCTGTACATTATATAGGTAAAACCAAATGGAATTTTGTAGCTTGAATCTATCACATCTGTCCTCCGTGAAATGTGCTCAATTAAATTACCAGCTGTCTTGGGGTAACTTTATGATGCTGTATCACCTTTTGCCTGCTCTATGCCCAAACATGAATCCTGTGCCTTTCTGTGCCTTTAAACTGAGCCTGAAAGAAAGGGGAGAGGAAGAAGCCAAGGGAATTCTCCAGAGCTGTTTGTGCTCAAGGGCACACAGACTCCCCCGCATTCTCACTGCCGCTGCAGAGCCAAGGGAGAGCCTTTTCTTCTTTTCCCAGCCCTCAGCTCCTTTTCTCAGGAGAGACGGAGAGTTAAAATTCTTTGCTTTTTGGCTAGCCTGCTAGCTGAGGCAAGAACTTTTCCTGGGACTTTGGTTTTTTTCTTCTTCTCCTGGAACCGTTTGCTCTGGTCTGGAATACCATCACTGGGGGGCCCTACACCGCCCACGCTGCACCCCAGCTCTGGAGAGAGCAGAGCAATACCTACAAAGGACTCTGAGTCTTCCCAGGTCTTCTCCACAGCGAGAGGTTTCGTTATTTAACATTATTAGTTCTTTTTTTTTGTTGCCTGTGTGTACCCTGCTTGTTAAATAAATAGGTTTTTTTCACTTTCCTCTGAGGAATTTATTTCCAAAACTGGGGGGGTGGGGGGAGAAGGGGCTACTGAAATCTGCCTTTTATTAGAGGATATGTTCATTTTGGACGTTTTCCTCCAAATTTGTCTCAAACCAAGACACCAGCTGTTTTCCAGTTAATGAGAGATGAGAAGAGAGGTAAAGATGGTCTGTTTGTTTTTCCATGTTGTTCCTAGACAGTGGATAAGCACATCTTCAGTACAGAAGAATGACATTCTTTTTCCTATGTTCCTTTGCTTGGAAATTATACTACCAGTGCAACGTGTGAGGCAGAGATCTTCAAGCAACGCAGTAGGTCACTATGTAATTGAAAAATATCATAGTAGGCAGACATGAGGGGAAGAAGGTACTGTTGCCAAAATAATTTTAGTTCTAGTATTCTGTAGCTTTTCCATGGCTGGTTTTACCTCCCTCACCCCAGTCTCTTCAAAGGTCTTCTTTCCCCTATACTTTAAAAACTGTATCTTCTAAGTCTGAAATTTCTATATTTCTATGTTTATAAAGGAGAATTATTGGAAAGTAGGCAACCTCTCCAACCTTTATTATTCATTTAGTCCCATAGGATTCTTCCTGGAACTGATGGAATGAAGCGGTCTACTGAATCTAAAGTTAATATCTCTGAGTACTATCATTATATCCATGTAATTTCATAAAAACATTTTTAACATTTCTGGGTCTTTTTCACTCTCCTTTACTTAAATATGTGGGTATAAAATTCAGCAATTTTTTTCAACATTATTTACTTAATTCCTTTTTTTCAGCAAAAAGGAATTAAGTAAAAATAAGCTTGATTTTTGAGTACAGAGGCAGTCATGAAACACCAAATTATTTTACCTAAGATTGAGCTTAAGTGATGTGGTGTATCTGTGTGGGTATCATCATGGCAAAAATGCTGATATATGCTTTTCAAAGAAAATTTCTTGCAGTTTCAGAAAAATCTTTAAGAATATTTAGTTAAATAATTTCAGCATGTTTGTAACTCTGGGCATAATTGTTCCTTCTGCTCTAAGTGTGGTACCAGCTACGTTCTTTTGAGATTAAGAAAATTGTCATTGCAGACAACACAGACAGATGACTTTCCATTGTGCAGTATTTTCACTGTGCTACTTAAGTCTCATCATAATTTGATATCATAGTTCAACCATGCCACTTTTTGTTTAAAAAACAGGAACAACTATTCATCTTCAACCCTCACCATATGGCAGAGATATTGATATGCAAGGAGGCATTAGTCAAATTAGCATTTTCTGCAAACCATGCTCGTCTGTGTGACTGATTCAATAACTGCATGTGTTCTTTCTTCTCTGCAATGAAACTTATCATCCTTGCTATTTGAAAAGGGCCAGGCTCCTTTTGGCAAATTCATGACCTGTGAGCAATCCAGTTTTGGGAAGAAGTTTTTAGGTTTCTCTTCATGTTTTTTGCTGACAGTTGCTTTTTGGAGAGAGAAGGGAGTCCAATATATAATAATAATAATAATAATAATATAGTATATTGCTATACAACAATCAAGAACTTTTTGTTACTCTTGGTACAGTGAAGAATTTTTACTATTTTAATACATTTGTTCAAGGATGAGGCTATTGTTAAAATCTGGGAGTTTCCTCTTCTTTCAGGCTTACCCTTGAAACATTTTTACATTTTTATGTTTGAAATGGCATAAACCCACTTTATGTATTTCACCATTCTGCATTTTTTGTTGTGTTTTTTGTTTTGTTTTGTTTTGTTTATTAAGCAATAGCATCTTTTGAGCAGTCTATCTTATGTTGTGTGTGATAACATGATGGATGCTTGACTTTTACACAGTTAGCTTGCTACTCCACTCATCAAAATGATTTAATTACTTTCCATGGCAAATACTGTCCTTGTTTTGAGAATTTCTGCTTTTGCTTCTACAATCCCAAAATCATCATCAGGAATGTGGTCTGAAGCACACAGCCAGAAACTGAGACCTAAATAAGATAGTTCTGCTATTGTATGTTAAAAAGTCCTCACCTCTTTGTCATTACTAAACTATGTTTTGGATTTCTGCTTTTAAACTATGATTTTTTTTTTCAGTGAAGAAAGGAGATAAACTGTCTGTCGTCTTGGGGCCAAGCCTTCACATTTAGCAGTGCTCAGCATTTATTCAATATGGGTGTCTGCAGAAACTAGTTTTGACCTGAGAAGGCCCAGGTCCTACAGGGGTCCAGGGAAACCCCAGAGTGTCAGCACTCAGGTGTCTGATTGTTCTTGGAGACTCCTCATACTCCCCAGCACATGGATTGTGGAGGATCCTCAGCTGATTCTGACATTTAGCTGAGTTTATGTGGTTTTCAATGTCCTAGATACATTATCTTTGCTAGTTCTCTATCTTTTAATTTAAGATTCTGATTCTAAGTCCCAATACTTAACAAAACCTGGGTATTTTAATATGTATTTCATGCTTATCTACAGGGAAAGACTGATGGTCATCTCCTGCAGAGAGTCTGTGGGTGGAACTGTGAGTTAGAGACACATGAAGACACCATTCCCTCTGCTTTTGGAGCTGGTGGTTTTAGGCTCATACAGCAACAACCTTCACGGACTAATGCTGGCTCCTCCATGAGTGGTCCCAAGGAAGATGGACACATTCTCTTTGCTCTGGTCTCTTGTTCCTGGGATGTAATGGGTGCAAACTGCTATGTGTCCAGGTAGTCAGTATATTTTGTTTTCTCTCCTGAGCTAGCCATAAGTTAGGAAATATAAGAAAACCGGAAGTTGAGTAGAAGAGGATTCACAAACCTACAAGTGCATACAGTACAACTTGAAAAGATATCTCTTTAGAAAGAAAATCTGCAGTCCAAAGAGTGAGGAGTTTTTCCGTCTTGTTTTGCCATTTGAGGAATTTTAACTCTCCTTGCCTCCAAATGCCAGTATTTTGAATTGCCCTTTAGTGTCCTGCCCAATAGTCTCAGAAACTTACAGTCTCCCTTAATGTAAGTTTGATGCTGAAGTCCATTTCACAAATATAGTTTTCCTCCTCTGGGACTGTGGTGACTTTTTACATTTTGTAAATGCTTGTTGTTCTGCAACCTTATTGTGGTTATCTGGAGTCTGTAGCTGGCTGCTTGTGCAGAAGTAAAGCCCACTTAGATATACCTTACTCCTCTTAGTAACAAACTCCTTGGTTTCCCTCTCATTTATATTTAGTCCTAATACCTTGTAGTCCTTCCTTAAATGAATGGTTCCATTTAAAGGCAGAACACAACATAAAATATAGCAGTCCATTACAGCCTTACCTCTTTGCTACAGATTTATCTAAGCAGTTTAGATTCTATTATAACTCCACTCAGGAGCTTCACGTGCCCTGTTTCTCCTCCCTTATCTCACTTATCTTTCTGTGAACGTAAGGTACAAAATGATAATTCACTTGCCTACTCTCTACCTCCTTCCACACTGTACCTCTAGCTGTACCCTTAATGCCTCAAAGAAATTCAGTGGTCAATTGCATTTATTAATTTATACATACCAATCATACTTGTTTCCTGCAAAACACTGGATATTGAATTCATGGCAGCAGTTACACAAATATATGTGCAAGGCAGGTTATGGATCAGGCTCTGCCTCAGCACCTGCCCCGCCCAGGGCGGAGCAGTGCTTGGAGCAGTTTTGCTGAGTTGACTGTTGGAAAACCTCTGAAGAAGGTGTCTTATCAGACGATGATGCTACTTTGGGTTGATAGGTTGCCCAGCTACTCTCTACCTCAACTCCTTCTGACTGCAAGGCACTGTGCTCCTGTCTGCCAGCAGTTTTGGGAGGGAGTGTGGGAGAGAGCCCTCCCCTCCTGCCCCCTGCTCTGTTCTCCTTCTGCCTCCTGTCCCCAGGAGAAAGGACTTTTGATGTTTGTTTGGCAGCCCAATGTTGCCTCATACATACAGCATCCTTTACCACCTGTCCATCCCTTGTTGTGAAGACCCTTCTCCATGTAAACCCAACTGTTTGCTTCCCAGCCCTCTCCTAAGAAATTCCACTGTAGACCACAGGAGAGCAGCAGTGCACAGCCACCTGATTCCCTAACTAGCGTTCACTTAAATTGTACGTAACTGAAGGATTCATTTTCAGGCAGTGCTGAACAGACAGAGCTCCTGGGACAGTCAACATGAATGCTGGCCTCAAACCTCAGGAACAGTTAGATGCATAATGATGCAGGGCATTCTTTAATTCTCAGGCTGGAGGTAGTTTTTATTAGCTGAAGTAAACTGTTGCATATAATCAGAGCTGAAGGCAAATTTTTCTTAATGGAAAATGAAAAATATACTGTTCCCTCTGTTGAATAAATCTCTTCTTGTGTGCTACAAACCTTTCTATGGCAGCTACCCACTATTATTGCCATTACAGTTCAGGTGCTCTAAGACAATTAAAGTCAGGAGGTGTCTGCAAATTAAGCAGTTCTATAAACAACTTCTTCTATATCAATTCAGCTTCTATATCAACTCAGCTGCGTCTGACATTCAGTCAAACAACTGACTGCTGCAATGTGTAGCAAGGCTTAGTCCTCATTTCAAATAAAAGAAACTTCCTGCATGGATGGTTATAGCCTAGGGTTCTGAAACTGAGAAGACAGTACTTTCAGGTCCAGTTGCAGATGACAGGAAGGTTAATTGATACAGCCATAAACTGACCAAAAAAAAAAAAAAAAAGAAGAAGAAGAAACATCACTGTACTTTTGGGAAAGAAATTCCTGTTGGTCTTTCTTAGTTCTGTATGTCTAGAGCACCTCATGCATGGAATTTCCTTCTCCATCAAGAAAAATAATAGGTAGGAATTCGGTGGTGGGTGTGGGTGGAGCTGAGAAGGTGGCTGCTTGGCATTTATGCATTGAACGAAAAAAAGGAGAGAAGTGTTTTGAAACCTGCAAATTTTCAGTATGCTCTGGGGGCTGTGGTGGCAGAACTGACTGCTCTGGAGCTGTGCTACAGCAGTGAGGCTGTGTCAGCCTGACGACACTGAGGGCAGGCAACACCAGGGGACATTTGTCCTGCACCCCAACAATAACAACAGTCCAGGGAACAGTAGTCTTGTATCTGATGCTGCAAAATCCCTGTTGTGTGACCTTCTGCATGTGTGTCCTGTGTAGGCAGGCTGCTGCTGCTGAGTTTTGACATGGAGCCTGGGATTTTTTCTGTGCATCAAACACACCACCAGTTTTCATCCAGACTGTAACTGAGCCTTACATCTTTGGGGCTGGAGATTGCATTGCTGGCTGGAGAGGTGCAGGCTTGGTTGTGAACAACTGTGGGGAAAGAACTGCGGGGAAATAACAGTAAGTCAGTGGTAGCACTGTCACTCTCTGGGAGCCTGGGAGACTCCTCTATCCCATAGATAAATCACCTCTCAACTCACCACAGATTAATGGATCCCCAGACTGTGAGACCTATCACCACATGCTGTAGCCTATCCATAATGAGTGAAAGGTGTAGATTAAAGTACTGACTTGGTGGTGTTATCTGTAAATAAGAAACATTGTCCTGTTCTGAGAATAGATTAAAAAAAGTGTTATTCACCCAACACTGCATTAAAGATTGTCTCAAGTAGAAAAATTGCCTGTGCTGATCTCACTCATACAGTACTTGCTGATCTGATGGTAGATAATATTATATGTGCTAAATTTAGGCAATATGGATGCTTGCAAGAAGCTGTGCTCTCAAATACAACAGCACCTCCATACTCAGCAAATCTGTTCCCTTCTCTCTGTTCATAAAGAAGCCTGCAAGTGTTACAAATAATTTTTACTAGTTTCTCAGTCTTGCTAGCACTTCAGAAACAATATAACTAGGTGGTGTCAGCTGAATTTTATTCACCTGAGAGCATTTTCGTTAGAATTGTGCACTGCTTTCCTTTAAAGGGACAAACAGGACAGGGTTGCTGCAGGGCTGTAATGGGTCACAAGGCAGAGGGCAAATTCCCTCCAGCTAAACCTGTTTGTGGCAGCCGTCGGCATCAAGGACATGCTGTACTCTAACTTTTCACACTTTCCCTGCCCTGGCTTTGGCCCATGCCAGCCCTGCCTCTCCAAACAATGTGCGGGCACAGCTGTAGCTCTGCCTGTAGGGGAGGATGCCTTCTGTTCATGGCAGAGTATGTGTCTTGAGCTGTTTTGTCGATCAGCAAAGGAAAAGCTGCCGGCTCTGCTTGGTTGGGTGCAGCTATGAAGCCTTGGGTTTTCCCCAGACATGGGGATAAGTTACCTGACCTCTCCCCAACTCAGAAATGTCCCTGTGATAAGCCACTCTTTGCCCTAGCTGCTGCTGCTCTGAGAGATCAGAGTCAGGGTCATGTAAGAGTTTTATTTGGTGAGATCAGCTTTAGGATCACCTGTGACTTTTGCTCTCTTGCAGAACAATGCCAGTAGCAATTGTTAACCAAACAGTTTCATGCCTCATACAAACACATTAGAAAAATGCAGGGGAAGCTTCTTAATACCCATATAGCTTAGCAGAGTGTCTATATATTTTCTTACATAAACTTTCCTAAAGATGTTCTATCAGAGCTCCTACCTTAGCGCCTGCACACAACTTTAAATATCTTAATTTTGCTTTGGAAAAGATCATAAGATCATTAGGTAATCAGCCCTGCACATGTCAAGAACACTTCTATTTTTCCATGCAAATATATTTCTGGCCAATTAATAGACAGTTGATTTTGTGCCTGTAATGTTTGTGATCCTTTAATTTGGATGATTTTCCACCCTCTAAAGTACTGCTCTTAATGTGCTTATAAAAGCATATCATATTCCTATTCTAGGATAAGCAGATAAAAGTAGTTTAACTTGTATCATAAGACATATTAAGGGTTCTCGAAAATTCACCATTCTCATAATCATTGTGATAGTGCTTCTTTGAGTCTGTTCCCATTTGAATTCCTCTTTCTTAAACATAAGTGAAGGGATATCTTGCCTTTATAGAGGATTTTTTCTTTTCCTTACATCACTGTGAAATCAAATGCTTCTTTTCTCTCAACTACTGTTGTGCTCTTTCTTCTTCTTTTTTCCTCTTTTTTAATGTTATTTTGACTTCTGCTTCTGTGTCCCTAATGATATATCCTGTTCTGCCCCCTCTCTTTTTAATGTGAGGCATAAGCAAAGCATCTTATTTTGGGAAAATACTGCTGTAAAAAGTTGATTGAAAAAAAAATCAAAGTACTGCTTATTTTTTGTCATACCTGCAGTGACAGAATTAGGACAAAACTGAAAAATTTCAAGCTTTTTTCACATTTTCAAAGTAACCTGAAGCATTTTGTTTTGGCATAGAACATCTAATGAGTATTGTCATGGTAACTATTTGAAGAGACTACATTGCGTGTTCAGTTTTACTGGTATCACTTCAATGCAGTGATAATAAAAATAGTGCAAAGACGACCCTCATTGCAAAACTTGAATCACTTTGAATGATTCATGATGGAATCTGGAAATAGATTCTTTGCTTGCTGATCTGCACATGCTTCCAGTGAGAAGAGCAATCGGCTAGATGTGGGTGCTGTCCTCGGCTGCCTGGGGATCTAGCTGGTCTCCCGTTTTTGACTCTCTGTGTGTTTATTAGGAAACCATCATGCAGCTCTGCAGAAGGTCTAGTGTAATAACAGGATTAAGATTTTGTGTTCTACCATAGAAGAAAGTATCCTGGTGGCAACATACCTCTCATCTAAGGTCATAAACATTGGCAGAGGCAGAACAAGAAAGTACAGAATCATTCCTAGTTTCTGACTGAGCTCAGTTCACAGGCAAATAGGCCCAAGTGGGAGGTGGCATGGCAGGAAGTGTGGTCAGAAAAAACAAAAGCAGCAGATGGAGTGTGGAAAGAGGCAGCGGTGTGACTGCATGTATTTTGACAGGTATGAATTTATGTGTTTTGAAAGGTATCGGCCTACTTTGATAAAAGCCTTGGAGAGATTGAGTACAGAGTGGGTAGGTATAAAGGTCATTAGCTTGCATCAGACAAGATATGCTTAAATGTCATACCCAAATTTTTGCAAAATGCAAAGATGAATTTAAAGCTCCACTGACTTTTCTGATCAATGATTTTGTATGATGGGCAATTATAAGACAGTCTGAAGGACATTGGCTACATCCTTCAAAATGCAGGTGCACATGATGTCATAAACCTTGAGAAATTTGATAGAAATTGATTACTTGCACAGATTTGCAGGGTCATGTCTTCATACAAATTGAAGTTTCATATCAGATTTGCACAAACATGGAGAATGTTGTCATCAGGCATTGTATCTTCATCACAGAACTGTTTTGCAGGCTTCTTTCATGATATAAATATGATCTTTTATTATTATATTTATGATATAAATAATATCTTTTCTATGATATAAAAGAAGTTTCATGGTATCAGATATTTCCTTGATAGTTCGAGAGCTAATACTGAGGCAACGTTAATTTGTTTTCCTTTTCTTGAGAATAAGACTATACTTGCTACAATCTAAAAATATTTAAAATCTTTCAAGTTTAAATTTATTGCTGTAACTGTCTTGTTTTATCCCTGGCAGGTATAAGTTTCTTTATTTATTATCTACTTCAGGCTCAGATGATGTCAGCTGGGGATTATTGTATATATGAATGACAATAACAGATTGGGTTTTATGGGTGTGTTTGTCTGACAGGCTTGGTAAAACTAAAAGAAAAAATGGGGCTTCAGTAATTGTTGGTAATAAAGAAGAGTTAGAGTCTAGTTCAGCATGATACTGAAGTAGGTGCTTAATTTCAAGCATGTAAGCAACTCCATAAAACTTGATTGCATGGATAAGTGTTTGAAAGATCAGTCCCTGAAAGGCTTTTAATGTTCAGGGCATTGTGTGGAAGAGCACAAGCTTCTGCTAGCCTGTCCTATTTGGGCTGAAAATTGATCAATGAATGTTTCACATTCATGCCCACAGGTTGTGAGAAGGCTGCTGAATATGGCCTTAAAAAATAATGTCTGAAATGAAGGGGAGAAGGGAATGTCGGTCTTTGTCAGAAGTGTTTAATTTCGACCTTATAACTCACTGAAAGAGGGGGAAAGAACTAAAACATATCTGTTGTCAAAAACAATTTGATTGTCTCCTTATGGAATTTAAATGCCTTCTTGGAACACAATGAAACAAGTCTTCAAAAGTTAACTGCATGCAGATCCTATGAAATGAAGAACTGGGACACTGAATTTAGCTCATTCTGTGATTCTTTATAACTTTATGGCATAAACTTAGCTGGAGACCTAAAACAAGAACATACTGCAGTTTAGATAGTCTTAACAGCTAGTCAAGAGATAAATGCTTGGAGAACCTGCCTGTGGATTTCTGAGAGAGCAAGTGTAAATATTCTAGATGTATAGATGGAATAGAAAAATGATCTGATCCCAGAACTAGTAAGATGTAATCTCTACAAAAGTCAGGTTGGAAAGCAAAGAATAGGTAAGAAAATGGAAACTGAGGTGAGAAAAAACAACTGCCTAGCTTCCATGAAAACTGAAAAATGTTGGGAACAAGTCACAGTATGTCAGAGGTTTCTCCATAATGTGTCTTCTAACAAAAAGGAAGTGTTACAGGGTGACGCCTCTAAGACATCATCCATGTAAATTACAGTAATCATTTAATCAATATCTTACTACAAAATTCTACTTTCTCTTTCATAAGATGAGATGTAATTCAATTAATTTCATCCATCGATGTACAGAAATTATGGCAAAATCTGTGTGTCCCATGTGACATTAAGGCTATGCAGTGCTCTCTGTTACATGGAGTATATTAACTAATGGGAGAATGACAAAAAGAACACACCACAATGACTCTCTCTATGGTCACATTATATAGTGCAGATAAGTTGCTCTAATCTCTTACCTACGTTACTTAAAAGCATCCAAAGTGGTATTCCTGCTCCTTGTTAAATGAATACTCAGACCCTGTTGCTTTTGAACATCTGATTTTCTTATCCATCTCAAATATCAATTTTCCTGAAGAACTAGGGCAGCAAAGTCTCAGCAGCTAGAATATTTTTATTTCTGTTTTTTCTTCTGCTTTCCCTTAAGAAATTCCATAGGGGAACTGAGACATCTCATTTTCTATCTTATCTGAATCAGAATATATTTTGTATGTATGGTTTGGAAAAAATAGGAACTGGAACAACAGAAAGAATTACAATCTTTGTTTCTTTCATTCATCTACTGTGGGTTTGAATTACTTAATTGGACTTTCTTTCTGTTAATGGGCCAAGGACAGGCTGCTCATCTAGGCAGTGATCAAATCCCATAATGACAATTGGGAAATGTCCTGCTGACCACTAAAAACTGAAATTTCCCCTCCATTTTGCATAGAGAATGATATATTTGAAAAGATCAGATTGAAATGAAAACAGCAAGTGTCTTGTCAAGACATCAATGGCTACAGGATAAATCACTGTGAAATATAAGTGTATAAGCCTTGGGATTTCAAACTGGAAACGTATGATATCAGTTGGGCAATGATTACACCGAATACACCTGGAAGGTGGCATAAATGTCTGCACAGAATAAGTTTAATCTAGTCTTGACCCCTGGGTTTGGCCTGGAGCGCATGATGACACTTTCTTTTGCCTGTGTGTGTAAGGCATGGGTCTTACCATCTCTCTTACACATACTCCTGACTGCGACGTCCTCCTCCCTTGCCCAAGTTTCAAGCTCAGGTATTAGCCAGGCAGTGACCCTCAGCTCTTTCAGGAACCCTGGTCAGGGATTCTGTAGCTGAGTCTTAGGGGTTCAGTACAATGCAGGAAGAGCTAAGGGTTAAACAGTATGAATGGCATACAGATATAGCCATAATGAATAACAGTGGCTAGCTGAATGTAGGCTGGAGAGAAATGAAACACATAATATGTACTGTACAATTAATTAGTATTCTAGATTGAGTCTGCAAACAGATTTTATAAAATGGGAGGACTACATAATTAATAGGTACACGTATCACACTGAAGAGTTGATTCATTGCTAGAAATAGCGTCATTATATCAATCTCTTGTATACCCTAGGATGTGCTAATCAGAAGTTTCCAGGTTTAAATGAGGAAAAAAGGATGCGACAGTCTATACAAATATCTTCCTGTGTCACTACCTCTGGAAATGAAGGAGAAGCCAGGACAAGATCTCGTATTTTTCATACAAATTACACATGCAGTCTGGGATGTCTGATTAGGTAGGAGTGCATGTGCACATAGGCACATATGTAAACACATGGGCGGGGTTTCTGTGGATTTGCAGAGCAAAGCACTGAGCTTTTGGCTTCCCTATCAAGCCTGCTGGCTCCATGCCATAGCTTCAGTGTCATATTCTTCCATGGTGCATTGTCACTCTGCCATTTAGAGTGGGGCTACTTTCATGCCTCTGCCTATGCACAGAAGCACACAAAATAAAACTTTTTCGATGGGTTATTTGACAGGGTTTGACTGACCTACTGTTCAGCTCCTTATTCATATATTGGAGGATGGAAGCACTGACTGGTTACATACAGCAGTACAAATATTAAATTATCATTTATCATTTCATGGTAATATAAATGCTGGAGGATTAAAAAGTAGCAGGATACTTAAAGTACTAAGAAACACCCCCTGAAATACTCAGTTTTGACCTCACTTGCATGATGGATTTCTTAATCCTAGTTATCACTGCATTTATTAATTGACTTTATGTTGGCACCTACAAGCCATAGAAACATCTGCCCAGCCATAATTAGGTTAAAACCTAAGCTGAAGCAAAAGCACTGTCTGATTTTTGGTTTAGACTACTGAAGAGCACTTCAAGTATTCAATGCACAATATCTAACACAAAGTATATCAAGTTTAAGACACATCATTTTCCTGGAAGTCATTTTAAGAAGAATAAAAACCATAGTATGGTTCATTTCTTATGGGTGAGGGTATAAAATTTTACTCCTAAGTTCATATTCATTCATGGCTTCTGAATTAGACTATTGACATCTATCTTTCCAGGGCATGATTCTGCTGTCCCTGAACTCAGTGTCAAGACTCCTGTCTACTTTAATGAGAGAAAAGGGAGTCTAAGCACTGCTTTTTCCTATTAGCATGAATTCTAAGCTGTAAAAAATGTTTCTTCAACTCTACTAAAGCACAGTAATAACCCTTTCTACTTTGAACATATGTGCTAATTGTGCAGCTTCTATTACTGATTTTAAATTCTGATTGCTGAGCATTGGATAAGTATTAATGAACTTACTATAAGAAATCTTTACAGTTAAAAACAAATTACAACTAATCCGCTGAGCAATTTTGGGTAATGACCGAGAATGATTTTTCCATGAACGTGCCCCTATCCTGCAACACTACTGGGTGACTGATTTGTTGCACTCTGAGGTCAATATATGGGATCAGGTCAAGTGGTATGACAGGTAAAATAAGATCTTACTTAAAATAATATTGTTTGAATATTTTTATTCATATATATTGTACATGTAGAAAATTTTATTAATTGAAATGAAATTTAATCTGAGACTGTTTTCAGTCTCAGTGTTTTCCCTCAGTTCTCTCAGCCTGAGAAGGACCCAGTGGCTTATAGCAGTTTTGTACAATGGCTTTGTAGGTCTTACAAAGTAAGAAGAGATTAGTTTTGGTAGTGGTGGTTGTCTGAATGCTCTTACCTTCTTCCTTTTTTAAAGGAACAAAAAAATCACCAGAAATTCCTAGGAGGAGACAACTTGCAGAACAGAGATAGCATTTATGTAAAGGTAGGAGCAGATTCAGAGAATTATTAAAGCTAGCATCATAGATCAAACCCATGAAAACATGGTATAAATCATCAGTCATGGTCTTACTGCAGAAACAATAAAGACCACAGCAAAGAACTGTTGAAGTTAGAGATGAAATGGTATATTAGGCTTTCTAAAGTTGGGATTTCTGCCAGTTCAGGATTGATTCACACACTGGACTTTGCTATACTCTGTTCAGCCTAGTTTTAAGTTTCTAGCAATAGGAATGATATCACTTCTTACTTGCAAGCTATTTCTAACAAGCAACTTAGAGTCATTAAAGGCTCAGCAAGTTTCTAGTGATAACAGGATTCATCTCTATGTACTGAGGAGTACCTCTGAGCTTGCTTGAAATACCTAAATCTTGTCTTGAATAGATGCAAATTGTGTAGATGTGACTGTTGTATGTAAGCCCTGATGTCATGTTAGGCACTAAATAATTCTCAGACTTCAACAAGCTTAATAGTTTTTTGAAATGCAATGTTAATTTTTAGCCTTGTAGCAGAACCTTGGATTGATTTTAACTGGTTTATATTCTGCTTTATCTGTAGCAAGTGGATGCCTAGTATCTTGGAACAGATTCTGATATTTGGACTGAGGTTGCTGAAGGATGTATTTACTTACGTGCCACTTGCAGCCACCACAGAGCAAGGAATGACTGATGTCATCAAAATAACCACCAGATGTTACAAGCTTCCCAGGATCTTTGTCCTTGATTTCTTTATAATGTCTCATAGTCAGAGAGGAGTCATTGTTATGGATTAATAATATCCAACTAGAAACTTATTTTCTTATTGAAGGCATCTATACCCACACTTTATCTTCCTCACACATTACTGTTGACCATGGCAAGATGATAATGTCAGGAATTTCAGGTTCAGTGAACATGTGAAAGGGTGCTGTGCAGTAGATAACTCTAGTGATATGGGGACCTATGAGTCCATTTCTCTTGTGCATGAGTACATGAGCATGCATGAGCTAGGTGACATTTACTGCAAGGCAGGCACTTCACTCCTGTTGCATGGTTGGCTAGATCAAAATAAGTCCAAATCCTTCCCAAATTAGGTGAAATAGTTCAACAGAAAAAGATGTCCAAGAACTGTAAAAATATACACGGCTTCTGTCTAGCATCAATTAAACTGAATGTTTCAAAATTTTCTTTGACATATGGTAAGATGAAATGCAGCTAAACTTAATCTCAAAGCGTAAGCAAACTTGTGTGCTTTAGGAATTAATTAAAGAAACAATTGCTGTCCATACATGTTAAGAATTATTTCAGTTCAGCCTGTGTATCTTATAAATTGAATAAAACACAATGAATTTTTGTAAAATTTTTAAACATTTCAAATATTTGCAAGTGCAGGAACTTACCTTATTCATCAGTTCTAATTGTAATTAAAAGAATACTTTAAAAATTTTGCAGCTGACAAAGCATTTGGCAAAGCAAAAGCCACAGTACTTTGTAGAAAGCTCCTGGTGAATTGGTCAGTAAACAGCTATAGATAAGATACAGTTTGCTTGTTTTCAGAGAACTTAATGAGTAATAATGACATGTCTTCAGCAGTATTAGTACTAAATCTCTGGCTTGAATGCACCAATAATTTACACTAAGCTTTGTGGTCAAGAACAAATTGTTTTCACTTTTCTCCATCCTCCTGTGTTCTCACTTCAGTAAATTAGATCTTATCAGGACCAGTGAGAGACAGTCACCTGAAATGCAGTCTTATGCAGTTATTTGTTGTTCACCTCCTGGAGGCTTCCTACAATTGTAGGAAGGCCTTCAGGTGTAGCTGAAGCAAGCAAGGCTGAAATGGAAACATCATATATTTCACTTCTGATGAAGAAAGTCTCAAAACACTGTTTTCAAACAATGCCTGCCAATAGAGCATGAAGGCACTAATTCCATCAAAGCCAAATCTGTAACTCAGATGCCTAAATAAAGCATGTAGGTTCATCTCTAAAGGTACCCAAGTTTTAGGGGATTTAAAACCCTTAAAACTTGGTGCTGTTTTATTTTTATTAGATGTAAGTTAGTATCATGTAAAAGGTGATAATTAAAATTTAGAACTATGACTTTCATTTCTCTTTGAAAAATAATCCTGGTGCAAAAAACCTCACTTCTGCTGATTTTTAAAAATCAAAATAATTGTGTATACTAGTGGACACAGACAGGGCTTCCTCATAGAGAAGCAGATGAAGTATGGGCTGGATGAGCAGACAGGAGGTGGGTTGAAAACTGCTGGGCCTAGAGGGTGGTGACCAGTGGTACAACACCCACCTGGAGGCCAAGGATTAGCAGCTCCTGATCTTCACTGATGATCTGGATGATGGGACAGAGCATACCCTCACCATGTATACTGATGGCACAGGGAAGAGTGACTTCTATACCAGAGGATTGTGCTGTGGTCCAGAGCGATCTTATCAGGCTGGAGAACTGGGCTAATGGGAATCTCCTAAAGTTCAACAAGGGGAAGTGCAACATCCTGCACTGGGTGAGACACAACCCCAGACACCAGTAGGTAGGGGCTGACCAGTAGGAAAACAACTTGATCCCAAGAGTCCCCTTCCAACCTCAGTCCTTCTCTGATTCTATGTTTCTGTAATGGCACTTCTTTAAACTCATGATTTGGAAAATAATATAGATGAGCCTGAGAAATTCATGATACATCTTTTTATTCCTCCTTTTAAAAAAAGTGAATTCATGTCCAGTTTTGCAAATTCATCTTAAACATTTATAACCTCCATAAATACAATCTTCATATCTTGTTGGCCTTTCTAGACCTCCTCTTCATAAGACATAGGGTACTCCCTGGCACTTTACTGCGTAATGACTACAGTGACAGTCACTGAATATTTGGACTAAATTATTTAGAAAATTATGATGTATTCTTCACCTTGTGGCTGGATTATTCAGTGTGTCTGTCAGGCTCTTTATTGGTTCATTGTTCCATTCTGTGCATTGCAGAGTACCTGGATTTTTTTTGTTTAGTTACTGTTGTTAGCTCATGTGTACAAGTGGCATCAATGAATAATTCTGTATTAGATTCTGTCTCATATGACTTTTGTCATTTTGGTTGAGTTGACGTGGTGTCTGTCTTGAAATGCGCAATCACCTATCTTTTATTTTAAGTTCTTGCTGCAGACTGGTACCTGGTCACTGGGGTTAATTACCTCTTGCCCTGGTTAAGATGCTTCCATTTTGTTGCAGTTCTCTTTTCTTTTTCATTTTATAAATATTCTGATTTTAAATTCCTTAGCCTGAATATCTCTTAGAGATATGTGTCTGTATTGTAACATTTAGTCTCCTTGTTTTTCTCAGTTTTTTTAATTTAAAATATTTTATATTTTACACATGAGCAATTAAGCATGTAAGACAAATAAGTTGTTGTCTCTTAAAGCATTTTGTATTAATTCACAGGTTCTAGTTGTCCCAGTTAGTTAGTTCATGAATTTGGAAAGCTTACTTGTTTTGAGAAGAATTTTGCTTCATGGGTTGTCATCAATCTCCCTGGTATAGAATATATTTGACTGTATAATATCTATCATTTTACTCATTATTTTGCAAAAGTTACATTGAAAGTGAAATGGGTCTGTAGCAAACACTCTTCCCATGTGTATGATACATCTGAGTGCACGGTGAAGATAAGGAGAAAACAACTGTTCTGTGTCAGGATGATTTAATGACGGATATTAAGACGACATTGCACAAAATGGCAGAACAAGGACTCGTTGCTAAGAATTAGTATAAAGCAAAGCACTACACTTCACATAGAAAAGAAGGACTTGAGTGAGTACAAACTGTTTCTGACTAAACAGCACAATGCTAGGCCATTCACAAGAGGTGTTGTTCTGGGATATGCTAATGCAAATTTTGTATTGCGGGCATGGCAACTAATCATTCTGCTAAGTTGGCAGGCAGTAGTAAGGTTTCAGCTGGAGTTTGATCACCATACTGGGTATTTCATGCTAAAGCAGATGCTGAAAAATTGCAGAGGGCAGGTTAAGAGAGTAATAAAAATAACCAGAAGTTTAAAGTATAAAATTTACGATGAAAGGCTGAAAATTTGAGTTGTTTTCTTCTAGAAGAGAAATAGTGGAGATTAAAAATGGTTGCAAAAGGAAACAAGAGAGTGACCTCCACATGGCCATTGTGTGCAAGAGTTTAACTTCCTTACTTTTCTGTAAGGGAGATTTGAGATTAGGGGCGATTTCTAGTTATGAGGATTCCTCAGGAGGAAGCTACCAGGGCATGGGATAGGATTCCCGTTAATGAAAATTTCTGAGAACAAATTAGACTGACATATCTTAAGAACAGTCTAAATATATTTTTTCTCATCTTGGAGTGAAAGATTAGAACTGATGATCTAAGATTTTATGCCTAAGGAATTTAAGCTGCTATTGATAATGTTTTACCTCTGTATTTCTATAAGTAGCTAAAAATTCAAGAAGATAAAAGTGATGAGGCAGATCATTGTTGCGGTGGCTAAATCCACATTATACCCCCTGTTACTACGAAGTGGTCTCTCCCCACACCGCTGTGGCAGCAAGTTCTCCCTTCATCAAGACCCCACTGGCCCCTGGTCCTCTCTCCCCTCCCACTGGCCCCTGTTGTGTCGCTCAACCTTGCCTCTACCCCCTAGCCCTCAGAGTACTGGCTTCGGATGCTCTGCCCGCCCCTGGAACTCCTCGGGATAAAACCACGCGTGGGCTTTTGTTCTTGGTTCTTTGCCTCTGCTCTCTTCGAGTGCATTGGTTCTCAGTATCCAATAAACACCTCAGAACTGCACACAAAGAACCCCTCTCGCCTCTTCGTCCCCGGAACGCGCACAGACTGCGTGTGTGAGTGGCTGCTCGCCGCAGCCTGCGGGGGTGACATCGTGTGCACGTGTAGCTGCTGGAAGAGCACCAACCACCAAAGCGCCTTCACGAGGGACCCTGTGGAAAAAACGTGGCATCGATCCACCAATACCACCACCTCAATGGATCATCTTGCTATATTTTGGAGTATACAAGCTAGGTATTGAAGATTAAATCAGTTATCTTTGGCTTCCAGATATTATGGAGAAAGAAACAGCTGCACAACAAGAGTCACTTGATCTGCCCTAGAGCCTTTACAGTGGACTGTTCTCTGATCTGCCTCTTTCCTCTGGTTCTGAAGAGACCCCCAGCTGATTAGGCTATATTTAGGTGTTTAACTTTTATATGCCCAAATGAGGTGAGAAGACTCTGAGCCCAGCGCTTCAGATTCTGAGGTTCCTAGCATGTAGCTTTCTTTCATACACAAGTATGTGGTCTACCAAAGTGGTTTAGGGCAAATCTTTACAGAGGGATACAGATAGTTTTCTATCTGGTTCTAGCCTAGTGAGGCATTAGCAAGAATCTTTCTGGATGCTTGATAGTTATGTATTCATGCATGGCTGTGCTGGCATTGCTCTCTTCTGCCCCTCAGCAGGACATGGTGAGTTGGATTTGACCACACAAATACACCCACATGGCACCATGAGCTCAGATGTGTGAATGGGAAGACAGTTACCAAGAAGGGTAAGAAAGAGAATCAGTGGAACTACAGGCCAGTCAACTTCACCTCACTCCCTGGGACCTGGATGGATCACATCCTTCTGGAAGCCTTTTCCTGATGCAAGGGACAAGAAGATGATCTGGAGCAGTCAGCCTGAGTTTATGTAGCAAAAGTCGTGCTTACCCAACATGATAGCCTTCTATGATAAGAAGAATTGCTTGGTAGATGAAGGAAGAGTGGTGGATATATTTTTAATCCTGTCTTTAGGAGTACTGCAGCACTTTCATAAGTGACAGAGCACAGGCTGGGTAAGTGTATGGTGATGTGGCTTGAAAATGGACTGACTGCTTGAACTACTGTGCTCCAAGTGTTGTGATCAGTGGCCTGAAGTACAGATGGAGGCCAGTTACTAGTTCCAGAGGCTGATATCAGGGACAACAGAGTTTAAAACCTTCATTACTGACCCGAATGATAGGACAGAGTGCATCCTCGGGGAGTTTGCAGAGGGACTGGTTGATACCCCAAATGTCTGTGCTGCCATTCAGAAAAATGTTGAGAGCCTGGACAAAAGGACAAATGAAAATCCAATGAAGTTCAAAATAGGGATGTGGCAAGTCCTGTACCTAAGGAGAAACACAGTATTCCAGATTGGTATACTCTACTAGACTGATCAGCTGGGAAGGAACTTTGCAGAAAAAGATCTATGGGTCCTGGTGGACAAAAAAATTGAGCTTGAGCCAGCAATGGGCCTTTGAGGCAGGGAAAGACAGCAGCCTCTCCATGGCTACATCAAGACACTCCAACCACTCTCAGTCACTCTCTCAAGCACTCTCAATCCTCTAGTCACAGTCCTGACTTACTGGAGAAGTTCCAGCTGACTGGATATTAGCAAATGTAATGCCCACCTACAAGAAGGGCCAGAAGGATGATCCAGGGAACTGCAGGCCTACCAGCCTGACCTCAGTTCCAGGCAAAGTTATGGAAGAGATCATCCTGAGTGCCATTACATGGCACGTGCTGGACAACTAGGGGATCAAGCCCAGATGACATGGATTTACAAAATCTTGACCAACTTGATCTTCTGAGATGAAGTGACCTGATTACTAGATAAGGGAAAGGCTGTGGATGTAGTCTATCTAGACTTCAGTAAAGTGTTTAGCACTGTGTCCCATACCATCCTCCTAGAAAAACTGTCTGCTCACAGCTTGGAAGGGTAGACTCTTTGATGGGTAACAAACTGGCTGGATATGTCCAGGCCCAGAGAATTGTGGCGAATGGAATTAAATCCAGTTGGCAGCCGGTCACTAGCGGTGTTCCCCAGGGTTTAGTTTTAGGGCTGGTCCTGTCTAAGACCTTTATTGATGATCTGGATGTGGGAATTGAATGCACCCTCAGTAAATCTGCAGAGGACACTAAGCTGGGTAGGACTGTTGATCTGCTCAAAGGTAGGAAGGCTCTGCAGAGGGATTTGGACAGACTTCACGATGGGCTGAGGACAAATGCAAGAGGTTTGATAGGGTGCCAGGACCTCCCACTCATGCTGCAGCAACTGGATGCAGCACTACAGGCCAGAGGAGTGACTTGAAAGCTGTTTGTAAGAAAGGGACTTGGGGGTGCTGGTTTATAGGCAGCTGAATGTAAGCCAGTGTATGCCCAGGTGGCCAAAAAGGCCAATGGTATCTTGGCCTTTAGCAAGAACAGTGTGGCCAGCAGTACCAGGGCAGTGATCATCCCCCTGTAGTCAGCACTGGTGAGGCCACACCTCAAGTCCTGTATTCAGTTCTGGGTGTCTTGCTTTAAAAAGGACATTGAGGTGCAACAAGGCTTGTGTAAGGTCTAGAACATGTGTTTTATGAGGAGTGGCTGAGGGAGCTGTGTTTGTTTAGTCTTGGGAAGAGGAGGCTCGGGGAGGAACTCCTCACTCTCTACAACTACCTGAAAGGAGGCTGTTGTGAGGTGGATGTCAATCTCTCCTGCCATGACTGCAGTGAGAGGACTTGAGTAAATGGCCTTAGGATGAGACAGGGGAGATTCAGGTTAAATATTAGAAAAATTGTTTTCATTGTTAAACTGTTGCACTACCCGGGCTCTTTATCTCAATAAATAAAGCTATACAGCAGCAATTTAAATTTTCCAAGGATAAAAAATTGTCCTTAAATTGGGAGTGATAACAATTCTACCATATTGTGTAAATGCAAATGCTAATAGTTAGGATAGTGTCGGGAGTATTTTCTAACAGAAAGTATCCCAAGGTTAATGCTGCTCTAACACTCATTATTTGAATTAATGAACTAATGGCCTGAGATAGAGCTGGGGCATATATGCACTCTCGCTTCTGCTGCTGTGAAAGTGAACACAGTGAATATTAAAGTACAGTTTGGGAGATAATAATTCCTAGTAGCTAATATTTTTGTCTTATGGAGTAATCAATAAATGTAGATACACATATTAATTTCTTAATTTTTCTAGGCTTACCTCCCCTCATTCATGCAATTTTCACCTACAATATTCCTTTATATAAAATAATTTCTACTAAAACCAGACTGTGCAATTGCTTCATGTGTGATATATACACCAGGAGACATATATATTTTCTATAATCAGGAGACTGTAAAAATGTAAAATTTTTCTCTTTCATAGAATTTACTCAAGTAAATATTTTAAAGTTTGCATGCAGATGCGTGAGTGTGGCAAGCCCACTACATTGTAGGCACAGTTTTTTACATAATCTGTGTGAATGTTTTCAATATAGTAGGTTTTTTAAAAGCGGAAAAAAGAATTCCAGGGACTCAGCTGGTGCTCAAAGGTCTTTTACTCCTGCAGTCAGTTCTGCCAGGTGTGCTGCTGGATGTTTGGAGTGACCCAGTGGGACTTGCTGTGTCAGTGTCTGACAGAGGCAGCATGTCTGCACTCCATTGGCACAATTCCATGTAGGCTGTAAAACAGAAGTTCACTACAATGATAAGCAGGAGTTCACCACTTGGTGGGCCTATTCTGACATGCTCCTGAATAGTTCAAGAATTCTTCTGGAGTTATGTTTTGAAGAGAAAGAAGCATTATAAAGTAATGCAGTTCAAAGTCATGTGTGCAAGTTCTTTTGAGTGTCCTTTCCTAATAACATACCAGTTAGATACAGACAACTATTCCTTGTGCTCTGCTACTGTATATTGAATAGTTCAGTAATTCTTGACTAACTTTTGCCTGAAGTTTTCTGTCAGATGTAGTTTCTCTTAATTAATTTATTTAGAAAATATATATATAACTCAGTTACAAACATCTTCGTGATCTTAAGAGCTCCAGAGTGGTAGGCTGTCCTCAGTGCCCAGAACTGAGAAAGAACTTACGGTGGTGAGGAGCTCAGATGAAGAGCAATATGAATTTTCTGACCAAGTCAGTACATATTTTGCCAAAAGCTTCTCTCCATCAGTCTCTTGAGGCTGTGGTTGTGAAACAGATGTTAAAACAAGCTATTGTCCACAACTGTTTCAACTTTTCATTTTCTTTTGCTAGAGGCTGGAGCTACAGGTCCTGTGCAGTGTCTTTTGAGCTCTTCTTTGAAAATCTGTTCATTTTGTACAAAGATTTGGGGTTTTGAAATAATATTGAGGCAGTGGCATATTACGACATCTAAGAATTGGACTTCTCTGGTTTATCAGTATGAAATTCTTTCAGTGTTCAGTATACATTCATTTTTTGAATGTGGTTGTGCCTGTGAAGTTCTCAAGGTCTGAGTTCTTTGGTTTTGAGTGCACTACAGTTTGTTGAAGATTTTTTGATTTTATATTAATATAGAAAACGATGAATGTGTTCCTCAATGATTACAAATCTTTGCAGTTTTCCTACAGTGATTCAGGCTTTCACCAACACTGGTAGCTTTGCTGGTTTAGCAGGCTCAGACATGCATAAAACACACTAATTTTCAAACTCACTACACCTTTGAATTTAACACTAGTGATAATAAATTGATTCTTTGGCTTCTAAATATACAGCCAGTGAACTGTACTGGTTAACAAGTAGATACTTCAGATGAAGGTGCCACAAAGAGTTTCTTATAAGTCCTTAAAAATGTAATATCATGCTTGTTTAAAAAAATTCCCCTTAGAAATAGTTCTATAAGACAATCACATATCTTTTTTATAAGTATCAACTCAGTGACATAGTGCAAACTGCAAGATTTTAAAAGCCTATGGATCAGTGAGAAGCAAAGCTGAACTAAATTTAAAAAATTACTGCAGGTGAAGGTGCTTTGTGGTAACATGAAATGTGCTGTCAGAGAATTTGTAAAAATGCTTTAATTTTGATGGACTAACTGGGGTATTTTATTGGTTTTAGGTCATTAGCCTAATGTGTTTTTTCAGTGGGTGGTTACAATAAAATGTTCCATTGATATTTTTATTTCAACTGAAGAACTGTGACTGCAGGGCAATCATAATTTGCAGTCATATTCTGCAAGCTCCTCAGCATCTACTTAGAAGGTTTCTCTTCCATACATATTAAGAAACTAGTTCTTTACATCTAGATTAGACTTTTCTTTCTATGCTATGCCTCCTTTTTTGCTGCATTTGTGTACCTGAAGAATTTTTTTTCCTTCAAAAGCATCTCTTCCTTGCTCACTCCTGGGATCATTTGGAGACCCTTTATGGACTAGGGTCCCTAACAAAACAGACTCCTGAGTCTATTCCTTATCTCAACTCCGTTGTGTCCTTTCCTTGCCTGCATCATGCTGCCCAAACCTATCCTCACAAAACTGCCCTCACATTTTCTCCCATCCCAGAAGTTGGCCACATATTCTGGCACCTTTCTATCATGAGATGGTGGAACTTGGGATCCTGCATGGAAGAAGCAAAGTCATGTAAGCAGGACTTCTGGATGGAACACTAAAAAGTGTTTGTGCTCCTTCATGCAATGGACCTGTAGCAGCCAAGTGTTCGTGGATGTTGGGTATTGCAGTCAGAAGGTTCTCTCCTTTTGATCGTATGGATAAGGAGCACAAGATGCCAGGCTTCAGGAAGCAAGTGCTGAGCTATGACAATAATTTATTTGGATTATGGTATGTTTTCTGCCTGCATCTGAAGGACACAGGGAAAGGATCTGGTGAGATAGTAGGTTGCAAACTGACTTGTCCAGGCAGTATTGTAGATGTAGCCCATAAACCATGGCTGGGTACCTCACCCTCAATCTTAAAACCTTGTAGCAGAGAAAATTAAATGAACCAAAATGTCACAAAAACCCCAAAGAGTTTTAATATTATGAAATGTCCTCCAGAATTTCCTCAGTGTGGGAAATATCTACACATTCCTTGGACAGATTCAAAATGAAGTTTATATCATTTATTGATACAATTTCTGGTGGACTTTGTTTCTCTGTGATGGAGACCCTAGTTCTTGATAATCTCTTGCGATGGAGTCAGCAGCCTGGGAATTGACAGGAAAACCTTTGCTGACAGGATTTTTCCTCTTGATCGAAAATGAAATTCTTGATGACAGCTAACAGCAAAGGCTCATCTGGTTGTCTTTGTGTGTTTGGTGCGTGGAGGAGCAAATCAGATCACTTTTCCCCCCCTTTCCAACAGGCGATATTTAGAAACATCAGAGCAGACTTCACGACAGTGAGTGCAAAAGCACACAGTACTCTTTGTTTCAGAGGGGAGAAGGAAATATTTTCTTTCCTCTTTTAACAGCAGTAGTGGTGCAGTGTGTCTTCCAAGACCTTTGCAGTACCTGATTTAGGGGAACTTCTCCTGTTACATAAATAATCCCTTCCATAGGTGAAGCTGAGATATTTCCCCCTCAAAATATATGCTGTTTTCACAGGAAAGAGACTCTTCCTTTTCAGAGTTTGGTTCTCTTACACTACCACAGGAGAGTTCCGTTTCCTTTTTTTTAAAAAAAAAAAAAAGAAAAAGGGCTCCTATTTAGTGACATTTTCTCAGAGAATGGACACTAATGTGTCGGCCTGTAGCACCTTCAATCTGCTGCAATCTGGTAACTGTTCCTTGTCTTATAATTAGACTATAGTCTGCTATGGACAGGCCCATCATTTTCATGGTTTGTATAGTGACTTCTGTGATGGCATTCTGGTCTGTGATTAGATCTACCAGATCCCACAATAGCAGTATTAGTAGTAAGATGCTTTTACTCCCACTGGCTGCAGTTCTTTTTAATGCAGTGTGGCACTGTGAAATATCCTGATAACTCCCAGAGCAGTTGCAGAGTGTTTGTGACAGCTTTGGCACCCTTAATTGCAGTTTATGAAAGCTTGTGGCTTTCTGATGCCTGCAGCCAGGGAAGCATCAAATGTGACTTAACATGGCAGCTAATTAAATGCCATATTTCAGCATGGTCTCATTACCTCTTAACTCAGGTCATGAATAATACTTGATAAATGTGGGCAGATACAAAGAGAACCACAATGTCATTTTTATATTGCTACCATTCTTGCACTGAGAATTTGCTGAGAGCAATTTTAGTATCTCTGAAAGGCCGCCAGGTGTCAGTATAACCTTCTGCAATTTACTGTGGTATCATTAACTCACTTTTTATCAGACAGAATCAGGAGTTTTTAATCTATTTTTGAAAGAAAAGTTCTATTTTATGTGACTGAAAGAAATAAAGTCAATTATTAAATGCCTTCTCAAAGTAGCAGCGAGTCTTTCAGTTATTACAAAGAAAGGGCAAAAATAAATGCTGGAGAAATTCGGTGCATTTTACAGTGGACTTCTGCAGAAAACTCAGGCTGGCTGGTAAGATGGTAAGAAGCATAAACATTTTTCTGTCACAAACCAGAAAGCTGAGTGGAATTCTCTGCACAGAGAGTGGTTCATGTTCCTTCGTCTACCCAGCTCAGTTGTGCTGCATCACAGTGGTGCTGGGGTTGAGGAAGGTGACCTCCTCTTTTTAGCCCCTGCTAAAACCACTACTGGGCAGAACCAAATCACAATACTGGCAGGACTCACAAAAGACTTGATTTTTATTAAATTATACTTTTTTTTTTCCTTAATAGTTCTCATATTATTGTATTCCAGGCCACATGTCAGTGCTTCTTTGACTGCACCTAAATTATTTGGCCTTGGAGACCTTCCTAGGTCTGTGTTGGAGTGTTCATCTGACCATTATCTATTGGAAGATATGAGACCTGGGCATGTATCCCTTTTACACTTGTGCATGCTACGTCTCATGTCAAGGAAACCTTACTTCTCAAAACTAGCAACAGCAGTGCTAGGTCCTCCAGTTTGGTGGATTTGAGGAGCAGGAACACAGGGGATGCATTGACACATTTAGGAGCCCAGTCTCTTTGGAAACAAAAAGTTTGGGAAAATACATACAGCTTTTTTTTATCCATATGAAACTAAAAACGGAAATTGTCTCATTCATTTGTCTTCAGTTCAGAGGCCTTGGTTGCTTTTTGAAGTAAAAAAAAAGAAAAAAGGTGCCTCATGGTCAAATTACTAGAGTTCACAAATCAGCTAAAGTTCTAGTATCTAAGTAGGTGCAACATGGTTATATTTCCTTGCTCTTCTGTTGTTTCAGTTAGGATGTTAAAAGTAGCCTACTTTCCATCACTAACTTGTCCACTGCATGTTTCCATCTCAAATTCCTTAATCGGGTGTGCTAAGCATCTTGCATAGAGGAGACATAAGTGCTAAAATCCTTTTAATGTACTGGAAAAAGGTGTTTCTACAGTGAGAAGCTCTAATTTTAACCAACTCCTTGACTTTTGCAATCTAGAATGATGGATAACAATTTATTAAAACTAATACAACTGATGATTTATTGTTCTTTGAAGCAGGTGTATACAGTTCTTTAATAATGGATAACTGCAGCAGTCACATATGAGAGCTACTAAGGAGGAACCATTTCAAAATAAAGGAGAAATTTTTCCAAAATGCTGAAGTGATAAAGATAACTTTATCAGTAATAACCACCTCTATGACAATATAAAAACTCAGTAACCTGAATTTCTTTCTTGTTTTTCTTCAACGATTTTAAATTACGTTCATCTCAGGTGACTATAATGTCCTCCCTGTGCTTTCCCTGCCTTCCCTGTACAAATTCTAAGTGCCCATATTTTGCTGTACATTCAGTTATCTTCAAATGGATTTCAAGATGCTTAAAAGCACTAGCTAATGTTTTTACAGCTTAGCATAGCATGCACGGTACAGGTTAAAGTTTTGTGCCAGGTGAAAAGCCAATGACTGCAAATATTTGTATAGTGGACATTCTGTTTACAAAAGCTGTCAAAATTCGTCAAAGTTTCTAAGGTGAAATATTCTCCCAAATAGCAAAGTTTTTAGTAAAGGGAAAAAAAAGCAAAAAATTCCGACCTCAGTATTTCTTAATTAATACTAAACATTTAATTTCTATAAAGTAAAAATGTTTCTCTTCATTTTTGAATTTGTAAATATTTTGTTATGTTACAATGTAGGGTAAAAAATCAGAATGAGGCCATTTCAAAATGAATTCTTAAAATTTTTACATTGTAGTCTTTTCGTTGAGCATATCTAGTTTTCTGAAGTGGCATATTGCAGAGGAGTTGAATTCCATCTAAAGCTTCACCAATCCATTCTGATCTCTAAAGTTATTGTTAAAAAAAATCTTTCAATATAAACTTTGCTTTAATCCATTCCATAGCTGCCTTAGCTTGAAAGTTGCCAGATTTATTCTGAAAAGAAAGATGAAGTTTTCCAAACTGGTTTTGAGTAAAAATTAGTTCTAAGATTTTAGTCTCCAGTTTTGGCTTTTGTGTATTTCTCCTTTATCTCCTTTTAGCTCAAAATGAGCTTGGTGTCTTCCTAGACTGAGAGGACCCTTAAAACTTCTGACTTACTATCCTTAAATTAGGGGAATGTGAGATACTGAAGTTAGTAATGACCTTTGTTTTGGATAATTTTGGCTTGCTTCTGTGAAGGAAGTTCCTTACTTACCTTTCAGCTTGAAAAGACTCAGAGAGGGAAACCTGAAAACTCATTATTGTGACATAATCCAGATGAGAATATGTGTTTGGGAATCAACACATCCTGTCGAAAACTACCTGTTAACGTATCTGGAGTGACTTAAATGCGCATTGGAGGCAGGAGGTGAGTGTGATAGATGTTCCAAGAGCTGGTGTTAGATACATCAGGAGTATACTCCTCCTTGAGGATTCCCAAAGCTATTTCACAACTCATATCCTGTGTCCAGCTGAATGACATGGTAAGTTAAGCAGCTCTAAACAATTTCAGGTTGTTCTCATCTGTTTGCTTGATTTGTTTACCATAAGCAGTGAAAAAATCCCATCACCATCACAAAGGAGCTGCATGAAATATCAAAGAGAAGCAAATAGGCTGGGGTGACTGTGGAGAGCAGGACAGGGGTGGAAGGAGACAATTTTTAATTCAGTGCATTCTGCAGGCAGGCAAGGGTAGTGGCAGAAGTGTGCACCTGGATTGGAACTGATCAGTAGCCCAAACAGCAGGAACTCAGTGGGATCTTTTGTTGATTCTGAATTCCTGCTGGTGTCCAAGGCAGCTGTTCCCACTTTCCCTCTGTCCCTTCCAGTATGATGCACAGCATGGAAGAAGACAGCATAGCATAGACTTTCATTCTTCTGCTTTTCAAGCACTGAATATAACTAAAGCATGTCATTTATGAAGTTCCCTTCATTACCACACTTCTCAATTTCTTTTAAAGGACACATTTTCTTAATTTCCTACTGACTCTATCACCTAACTGCAGTTGTAGACTTTGATCTAATTGTACTTGTAGAGTTTTATCATGACTAGGAAGTTCCAAGGGATGCAAATTTCTATTATTTCTTACATAAAATATGGAAACAATTGGATTTGTAAGCAGAAATCACATTTTCTGCCTGAGAAGGGAGCTGGAAGGAAAGCTGCACAAAATTGTTCACACAGAGACTGAAGGATGCAGCTAATTTCTATGAGTCTCACCCAAAAACTGAAATAATGAAATAAAAGTGAATCAGTCATGACATTATGGAGCTTGCAGCCATACTCTGAATGGCTTGTACTCTGAATGCTTGTACTGGCATGAAAAGTATATTCCTCTCCTTCCACCCATTCTTATTTGTTGATTGAGATTGGTAGCTATTTGAACAAGGATCCTTCTCATCTTCAATACCAGTATTCTGCAATCTTGTCATTTTTGGCTCTTAGACTGTACTCTAATAGATACAACAAGGCATAATGGTAATACATAGAATACATTCATTTTAATGTCTCAAATAGAGTTTTTAAATTAATTGAAAAGCAGTGATTGTAAATAGAATAGAATAGAATATATTTAAATACAATTATATTTAAAGTAAAATTTTAAACTTTTAACTTGTCCCTTAAGAAGGTTGACACCAAATCGGATAAATCCGAGTATGTGAGTGCTCCAAAAAGACTTTCAAAATGAAGAGTTAAAGTAGTTGAATTATACCACAGGACAAATGGAATTTAAGATTCCTTCTCAAGTTCACTGTCCTGTTTCTACGTATGATCTTGTCTGCAATGCACCAAATGGAGTTTCTAGAGCAGGGTATGTGTTGAGAAAATATTTTTAAAATTGAGTGTATATGAGGAAAATGCAGTCTAAGCACAAATCTGGAAATCTGAACCTCCTTTCCACTTTGCATCATTTAGTGTTTCTATCAGGTGCTCTGCAGTCTTTCCTTGGCTTTCCTGTGATGTTATTTACACATCTGAAACCACCAATAGAGATTCATATGCAACTTTGCAAAAAGCATGGAAATTTATTTCAGGTGACACAGTAAAAGATATGAAAAGAATATCCTTAAAATGGATTAATCATATCCATTTCTTTAGTCCATATTTTTTACTGCTCAGATAGAAAAGTGTTGATATTGAGTGGAAGCTCTTCTCTGGAATATTCATGACATCAAATATTACTCAGCTAATATTATTGAAATGATGAATGTAAATCAAAATACAAAGTGGTTCTTAAAAACTGCAAGAATGGAATTTCTTCTTTATTTTTTTCTACACATAAAAAAGAAAGATAGAGTTGGGTTTCTAGTGGGTCTCAAAATGCATTTGTAGTTTCAATTTTAAGAACAATGAAACATGCTAAACAATTTCACAGCAATTCTGCCTGGTCAGATTGCACAATGCTCAAGTGTTTTAGAGTTCTGATTTCCCATCAGTCACATTTATTCAATCATGGAATAATCACCAGGCCCCTGGACACTGTTGAGATTATTCATGAGAGACTGCTGTGGTTAAGAAAAATTGTTGAATGATGAAAGCAATTGCTGAAAAAGTCTTTGCTTGGTCCTAACTTTATTCATTTTTAAATGGGTACTTTTGTTTCTCTGGAGAAAAAAAGGTGAGACGCATAACTAGACGTTCCAGCATAACATAGGCTGTTCTGGCAGGCTCTGCTGCTTCTCTGGCTGTAGGACTGTATGATGTGCTTATTCAAGTTTTGATTTCATCAGGATTAGTTAAGTGTTGTCTGTTTTTCTTACAGTGATACTGACTTGTAGGTAACTTACCCGTTTCAGATGCTATAGGAATAACTCGAGAGACATTTAAAGTCTCCTCCTCAAAGATTTTGCTACTGACTGAAACTCTAGACAGAAAATGAAAACTTTTTGTTGCTTTTTGAAAATGTATTTTAGGAAAACAACTGAAAAGCAAAGTGTGACAGTATAGGATTTCCCAGGAACCTGAAAACCACCTGTCAATTGTCTACGCTATGCTAGGCCAAGAACTGGATAATGCCTCTTTAGAATACTGCCCTCTCTCTGGTGGCTTTTAAATGCTTTTCATGCTGTTTCCTGATGTTTATAGGGAACAACTTCTTCAAATTTTGCTTGGATGAACAAGAACACAATATTGGAAGCATAGCTGTAGACTAACATTTTCTCATGTTGTTCCGTGATGAAATCCTGTTCTCTCAGTTTTCCTGGATCTCTTATGAGGGAGGTATTTTTCATAATATAAGCCATTTATTCTTTGGAATAGGACTCTACAAAACTAATGTAAAAATTTCAATTCTTTCCCTTTTCTTGTTGATTCTCGAAGTTCACAGTTTTCTTGGACTGTGTATTCACCGTGTTCCTTAAGAGACCTCCTAGGCAGGAACAGTTTTTCCAAAGCTGCTGAAACATCTTGCAAATTGCAAGCAAGGAAAACCACTCATCATGTCCACTTACCAACTTTATGCTTTCTCCTTTGCCATGAAATTGTAACAGAGATTGTTCATAGCACAATGTTCATATTGACTTCCAACATTTTATCAGTTGCGTGCTTCTGCTATTGTGCAAAGTACCGGATCTGCAAGGGTGTTCAACTGGTTAAATATGTAAGTGGGAACCAAGTGAACTTTTCAGAAGTGCCTTGATATTTAATTCAACTGAAGTTACAGGCAGTACAACCCTATGCTTCATGGAAGAATGGTGTGTTATATGCTGGGCTTCTCTCTGTTAAAATTCTTCATGGCTTTGCTCTGCTTTGCTCTCACAATCTGCTCTTCCCAACCGTCTCTTCAACTCACATCTTCATTTGAATCTTCGTTTGAATTTTCTGCTCTCTCCCAGCTGTCCTGCAACTTAAAAAAATGTAATAGGGAACTTTTTGCCATCTGATATATGAATTATTCCTTTTACTTAAATCACTTCTTAAAATATTCCTTTTCTAGTTAGTTCACAACTGATCGAGTCTACAAAGCACTTTTTACCTCAGGTATGAAGGATACTGTATACAAGTAAATTGCATTGTCTCTATAGTTATATTTATTTCTTGTGTGGTTTGCTGTACAGTTGAACAACAGTACTGGGCTTTAGGGATAGGTCTAGTACTTTAGGTAAATTAACAGCAAGGTATCAAGCTGGTTGTATATCTGAAATTTAAGAATACTGCTAGTAGGATACTAATTCAGCACATGATTAGAAGACAGCTCTGGATCTGAGACAGAAAAATATACTAAAAGTAGAGCTTTCTCTTTTCTTTACTTTGTGAGCACTTTGTCCTCTGGGGTTATTTTACTGTATTTAGCAAGAACAAACTTTTCTCCGTTCTCTCAAATCAATAATAATTTGACATATTCTGTCATGTAACCCTATAGCCCAAACTAGTCTAACTAACATTTTTGATTCTAAATGACATTATCCCATCTAACTCCAGAGTAGTTATTTTTCAAAAGTTCTAAGTAGAACCTTGCAGGAAATAAGAAGAAAAAGTAAAGTTTTCAGGCAGTGAGAAATAGAACCTACAGGTACAAAGCAATGTTCATTTAGAAAACAAACACTACAGGAGAAATTCACCTCAACACAGGAAAATTAAGTATGAGATTTTTCTAGACTATATATGACTGATCTTTCATCAAGTACATTTTTTAGAGAAGTGGGTCTTATGGCTGTAAGATGTTGATTTTCTCAGTGTCTGTTGTTAAATGTTGAAACAACAGAACATAGTTAGCATTACTGATCACATTATTTTATGATATTAGCCTTGAGTGGACAGAGGCTGGATGCCTCCTTGGGCTACACAAGATCTAAGGGCTGGATTTTTTGGACTGAGGTCCTTTTCATAATGTAAAATTGGGATTAGAGAATTTTAATTGTATAAAGAGCAAATGAACTACTGTAGAGGGCACAATGCTAACAGCTATTCAACACAGCATGTAGACTACCCATAGAGATGATAGTAGAAAAAACAGACCAGTATTTGAGGTTCCTCTTTTCTCATTTAGTGAAGGAGTTCTGTTCTCTGGTTTCTTCCTCCTGCTTTCTTTTTCTTTAATAGAATTTCATCAAGAAGCTAGATTCTTATAGATTCTACAGTGTTCTTGAAAATAAACAGCCCTGAATTGCTTGGAGTTTGGCAAAAAAGCTTAAGGGGAGTTGACATAACTGAAAATTTGCTTGTGCACTCCCTGTCCTCCTTTCTGTGCAGTCATCCTCTCTTGGTTACTTTCTCCAATCATGGACTGGCTGTAATATTTGGCATTGTCCCTCCCAGAGAGAACTAGAAGACACATCTTCTTGGCATAGATTTCTCACAATTCAAAACATTTAAAAATGAACAACTTCACCTGTCTCTGCTCTATTACAGAGAGGATGAAGAATCTCAGAGTTAACTCTAATCATATCCAGGGGTGGGACTGCACCTCCCCACTGTGCGCAGCTCTCATGGCAAGGGGAATAGGATAAGTATAATAACAATTTTTCCACTGGGATTTGAAATAGTTCCTAAATAGTTTGTACAGTCAGTGGGAGATTTGGCTATGTCAGGGTGGCCAAGTCTCGGAGAGATCCCAAAGCAAAGGCATTCTGCTTAGAAAGAGGTATACACAGCAGCATATGGCCTACTAATTAAAATCAGTATTTTCCAAAGCTTAGAAAATGGGCTTTGGGTGCCAAAGTGGCAAATGCTTTTCTAATCTCATCTCAAAATTTTACAGGTCATATATGAATTAATACTTTGTTAATCATCACTTTTGCTAAGAGATATTTTGTAATTTTTGCCTTTTTTTTTTTTTAAACATAGTTTCTAAAGAAGTGCCTCCATATGCTGAAAACTGCTAGGGGCAGTATTATAGTTATCAAAAAACCCAAAGTACTTCTACCAAAAGAGAAATTATTTTTAGTAATGTAAAAACCTTAAAATTAGGAAACCCCTACTCATTATATACTTGGAAATGTAAAATTAGTTTCTTCTGTTTTTTTTTTTTTTCCACCCCAGAATACAGAATAATTTCTACCCACTTCATGGTGGCAAAGACACACAACTGCAGTGGATGCATCAGCTGCAGACTTACAGGTAAATAAAATTTTCTGAGATTTTGTGCTTTTTGACAAATACAATGCACAGGTTTGAAAAACAAACATATGACAAGGTTTGTGATTCAGACTGGGTTAATTCTATACTTCTTGCCATTCCAAGCCGTCATTATAGAAACAGAACTTGTAGTGCAGACTCAGCACTGACTGTGGCGGTCCCAGGTGGTGCTGTCTTCCAGGGAAGTATCTTCACCTGCAGAACCTGCTGTCTCTACCTTTTTGAAGTAAATTGACGGATGTCCTTAATGGGCTTCTCAAATACTAGCTGCAATTCATCTCAAGGGTTTTTGACAGCTGTGAGTATCCCCAGCCAACCAATTCTCCTTTCCTGTGTGCTGCTAGTCCTGTAATTGTATGCAACAGGAACAAAGTTTCAAAAGTCAGCGTGCAATAGTGTAATGCTACTTGTTACAAGTAGGATGAAATTCAGGAGGAAGATGTGGTAAGTGCAATGTTATTTAGATTTCTCCTTAGCCCTACTTTTGGCTTGTTTCTCTGGCCTTCTAATACTGGCATGTTACCTAGTGCAGAGGCACGTTGCCATCTGAACAGATGGGTATGAGTGTAGGTGGCTAGGAGGACATGTTTGCTCATCAAATGTGTTTGTCGAAAGCAGTATTACCAGCCAGATATATTGGATCAGCTGTTCAGCCTGGGTTTTTAAATCTATGTTTAAAACTGCTACTCTGATAAAAAATGCATTAAATCATAAAATAATTAAATGTTTACAACCCCTTGAAATGTGGCTTTTTTAGTTTGGGAGAGTCAGCATTTTTATTTCTTAAATGCCTGGGTTGCAACAGAGGCATTATAACCAAGTTTCATCAACAAAGTTTTAAAAAAATCCTCTGAAACCACAGAACTGTGCATTTTGGGGGACAGCTAGATGGTCCTGAAAGAGCTTATTGTAACATTTCATGGGAGTAGAGACCGTTAGGAGTACAGAGCACATCATTAAATCCTATTACATTTTTACTTTTGTACCTTAGACTCAATTAGTTAGTACTAGTAGTAGAGTAATTTGTGGAACTATATGTAGTGAAATCTGAAATCTGCCTTAATTAGTGAGCTATCACAAGATGGGCATTTATCAGTGTTTATAACGGATTTCCCCCTTTCTGTTCCAGCAGAAAATATGTGTCAGAGAAGTAGAAGTGTGTGGCAGAGAAGTTTAGTTCTTTTAGACTTCAAATTCTTAGTAATTTGCAGTAATGTTACGATTTTCTCATGCGAGATACTTCATCTGAAGTTTTAGTATGCTGCTCTGCATTAGAAGATATTAAACAGGGCAGTTGGCTAAGTGAATTAAATCTGTGTGGAAAGTTGTGGCTGCCTCATGGTTCATGTCTTAGCTGCCTTTTTCCTAGTGCTTCAAGATAAACCGGTGGTTCACAGACCTGGAAACCTACTAGAAGCACATAGTTAAAAATGTGAGGTATTCATGCATATCATGTAGTATCCAGCACCCCCTCTTTCTTCTTCAGCTTGCATAATTTTTCCCACTGTCTTTTCAAGGAAGAACTGAAATGCTGGAAGGATGTGTAGACAGGGGATAACAGATTGCTGTCCTGAGCTGAACACTTTGTGTTTAGATTTAGATGCTATGATCAGGCTGTGAATGAAATCCAGTGATTCTTAGCGTTCTCTACATCTCTTATGTTGTTCAAGGTAACAATAATCAGAATGTGGCCCCCTGACGTGCTGTATCCATGCAATAAAAAGTGCTGTATCCATGCAATAAAAAGCATGCAATGACAGAGTCTGCAATAAGGGCCTTTTAACCTGAGGAAAGCTATTATGGAAGTATACCCCACACAACTGACTCTGTGATCTAATTTAGATATAAACTTTTAACTGAATCCTAGAAAATGTCTTTTTTTTTTAACAGAGAAAAAAGGTTTTCTGAATGGTAAACTGAGGTTTAGCCAACATAATAAACTGTGATATACAGTACTATGAATCAGTTCCTGAAGATCAAATTAGTCCTATTTTTGAATGAAGCTTCAAGCCCATGTGTCAGAAGTGTGCAGCCTCTTGACTTCCACTGTTTGGACAAGCCCTATACTCCCTTTTCAGTGTGACACTTATTCTTTTTTAAGTCTCTTTGAGTGTACATGGCTAGGCACATGCTGAAACAACTTTGATGGATTGCGATTATGATTTTCCTTACGAGTCAATTACCTGAAGTGTAAAGCTTGGATAAAAATCGAAATCTGTGAAGCACCTGGGTGCCTCTTGCAGCTCAGGGACATCATAATTACCTAGCTCAGTACTTCAGAGGAAATAGGAACCCACTGGACCCTTCCTCTGAAACTGAAGGTGAATTAATGGACATAAATGAAACTTTTTTTGAAGCTGATTCAAATCTGGTTTGAGCAAACACAACCATTTATTTTCTGGAGACATGCATAAATAGATTTATTACAGATATTGGCTACTTCTATAAAGGAAAATGGAATATTTGTCATTATTCCTGACCTGCATTATTTTTCTTCTGTACTGGAGTATCTCAAATTTGATTTTCTGCAATTAGAAGTGCTAGCAGCTATTTATAGAATTTCCTTTCCAAAGGGAGCAAAGGGTGAATAGAAAATGGGCAGACAAATTCTGTTCTCCTAAGCCAAGGGGCTCATAAGTTCTGTGTCTGCTGGAAAAAGTCATGGAGCTACACCAGAATGTGCTTTGAGGCCTCTTTCTCCTCTTTCTCACTCTCCTTCACTATGTTAGCAGTAAGTGTTGTTTTTCCCCTTTTAAGTTGCCTTTGACACTAAAAGAAACCCTATACTGTTGAATCACTAGGGATTGTTTGGATCTCTGTTTCTTACTTTAAATCCAGTGCCTTCAAAACCCTGCGTGGTCTGCAGGCATTTATATTGCAGTTGGTAAGACCATAAATCTGTACTATTGAAGATACATTTTAGCAGTTATGAACCGCTGATTATCTCCTGCATGATCATATGCCATGCAGATCATGTTAGGAAAAGGTGAGAGAAGAACTATTGCTGGAACCACCCTCTTTTATGAAATGTTTAATTGCCTGAGTCCCAAGGCTCCGAGTTCCAGTTCTAGTTTGTCTCACAACTGTCTCAACCTCATTTACACTGCTGAAGAAGACTTGTGAGAAATTCTGTTGAAAGGTAAGAAGGATAAAATTATAGCCAGCAGTAGGAGAGTTGAGACCAGATTGTCAAGTAGCTCACAGATTCAGGAGCATAAAAAGCAATATAGAAAGACAAAACCCAAAAAAGAAGAAGTGATCAAGGGGGAAAGGAGGCTAGCCAGGATCATTTGGTAATTGGTTCAAGTCATAGGTGTTGATGGAGCAGCTGGACAATGGCAGCTTGGCACTGCAGAGGAGCCAATCCCAGGGCTGTGCTGGCTGACCCAACCTTGCTGGACTGGTGTCTGTCTGGCCAGCAAAGACCACTGGGCTGGGACCCTACTAATGGCTGGCCTTATAGCTCACCCAGTCCCAGCTGCCTTTTGTGTGACTTAGCCAGCAAGCCACTGCAGCTACTTTGACACTGTAAATCCCGTTTGCAGACTCTGCATCTGCTGCTGTGCGAGTTGACACAGGCAGGCAGCCAGAACAACCACAAAACCATGGCTGAAATGCAAAGAGTAAATTTATTTCATTACTTTGCTAACCTTACCAGTATCCTTAAGCAACACCTGGGTGGAGCACACAAGTGGGAATGCTTGCACTGTCAGGCTTACTCTATCCTGGGGATTGGTGAGGCTGATGTTTGCACCCGTTTGTCAAGGGCCCATGCAGCCCATTCTGTCATCTCCCCTGTGCTCTTTTATGATCTCTGAGCTTTCATATTCTCTCTCCCAAGACTGGGAGCTCAAGCAGGTCTGTGAGAGGGCCTCCAAGTAAACACCTATATTATCTCTACACAGATATCCTACTCCTTGAAACAGTCAGAGGATCAACAGCAGAAGGCACAGAATATGTGGTTTTCCACACTTACTCTCCAGGCCTTGGCATTCCCAGCTGCAAGGTTACTTGAATGAATCTACCATCCTCTTCACCATTCTTCTGCATTTAATGCTTTCTTCCCATCAGCCACTGAAGGTGCCCAAATGTGACAGCCCAGAAAAAGGGCTGGGACAAAGAGCCTTCGTATTTAACCCAGGGAAAGAGGAAATTAAAGAAGGTGCCGAGCTGGTGTCAGTGTACCTGGGGAACTCTGTCAGACTCCTGACAGCTGTGCTGGTCGCTTCCTTTTATGCACTTCCTTCTTTTCCTGGTGTCTGTTGTATGTGAAAAGACCAAGGTGGCTTAGGTCCACTTTCTGAGAGGTTATTCACAGGCCCATGTCCTGATTAGGGCAGATGTGTCCTCCCTGCTGGAGAGAGGGGCTCCAGCTCTGCTGAGAGACAAGCAACTGAGGCAAATGCCCTTCTTCCCAGTGTGTCACTCCCTGTGATGCCTTTCAGGGCACATAGAGGTTGGGGATACTGGTGGTTGACCTTCCTTTGGAGTGTCAGAACTTCTGGGGACTACTGGTATCACTTCTTGTGCACTTCAGGGGCGTACCCATCCTCTCGACATCATTTCACCCTTTGAAGAATTAATAATTTCTTTTTCTACTGTAAAGTGAAAACCTCCAGTTTTTAAGCACAGATTTTCCCACACAAATTTGGGTCACTTTCAGTGGAAAAACCCTATATTCACATTCTCTCTCAAAAAAGGTGAACTGGAAGTGAAACAATACCACAGTCTGGGCTGTAGAATCTGAGATGAAAAATTTGTTTAAGAAAGCTGCAAAAGCTGCAAAATCCATAAGTATTTTTGTGGTTCCACTGAACTGCTCAAAAACATGCAGCCTTGGTAGTGTTATAATCTGCAATTTAAAAAGAAAACTAAAGTGATAAAGTAGAGTGAGTGCCATAACCTTATTAGTATTAGTACTGCTTATGAAAAAATTATCAGTTGCACTGACTTCGTACTGACTACTGACTTTATCTGCAGCCAGTGCATCCTTTTATGTATTTTCATTATAATTGCAGAGTGGAAACTACCTCCAGAATTCAGGGGGATATGACAGCTCAAATGCCTTTGTGAATCATTCTAAGCCTCATTCAAACAGGGATGCAGCTAAATGAATGTAGATATTCAAAGCCTGTTTAGAAATCCCTCACATACTGGTAAATGAAAATGACTGTCTCATTCTTTTTTGTGAATGAAATTTTTCAGAATAGCTAAGGGGAAATGTCATTATGTGAATCAATTCAATCAACACTTACTGATTAATCCTGCCCCTGGTGTTAGAAGTTTTCTTCTTTCATGCTAGAATTTACAAAAATCTCAGTAAAATCGAAGACATTCTTATGCTGGTAGGGTTTGAATCAGTCTCTAAGTATTTGGAACACAGGGCCACATTTTTGCTTAAGACAGGATTTTGGGAGTCTCCTTGCAAAAGTGATTGCTGTGTCTCAATGCAGGAAAATGGAGTTTTTTAGAATGACTGAGAGAGACCAGCCTGTAGCCAGGACTGAGATTAGCTGTCTCATGATAGCTTGGGCATTCAGCAGCCGTGGTTTCACATCATCACTTGATTTCTCCCTAAGCCTTTGCCAATGAGGGGATGGAAATGTATGCTAGTTTGAGTGCAGAGTATCAACAGACGCGAGGCCACCTTTTTCCCAGCCTACTGCTTTTTTCAGTCTATAAATCATGAAGCAACTGATGTTCCTGCATAATGTCATCTTTGGGTTTGGACATAAGGGAAAGACAAATTTAAGCCTGTGCCTCAGATAGAAAGAAGGAACTGTAAATCAATAGTGGACATATCAAACCTACCAAGCAATCCTTTCTGCCAGTTACCCACCATATACTTTGGGGACAATGTGCTCTTCCCCTACTCCTGGACCCTAGGAGATGGAGGAGGGGACAGCATTTGCCCTTTAGAAAAAAATTAGTTTTTTTCTGATACTGGCATTTCACCACCTCCTGCATATGGAATTGAGAGTATCAACACATCAATTATCTTCACAACTATTGCAAATATGTGCACCCCACTGCAGCTTAGATGATGCCAGAATGAAACTTGCCTTTCCTTCTCTTTGCAGTAACAATGTCAGGGCATATTTAACCTTGCCTTTGCATTGGAAAATGTTAATTTATGGCAAGACATGCACTCTGCACCAAAAAAATTCCAAAGCTTTGGTGAATATTAGGGTTGATTTCATAGCTATATCCTGTCCCCATAGATAGCATAAAAAATCAAGCATCTTCAGGCTTTGAAACACTTAGTTCTGTTCAATAAGCCATTCTGAACAGATAATGCATTTAGTAGAAGACTTAGCTTCAGATCAATACCAAGCATTAGATCTGAATTTCGAATTTTAGCAGTAGTTCAAGAACCTTTTCCTCCTTTCGATGCTCTATGTCCAACACCTTCAAGTAACCTCAAAACACCAAACTTGTATTTTTTCAGCACTTTTGTTTTGCATATTGAGGTGATTCTTTGGAATTAAGTAATAAAAACCTAAAAGTAGACTTTTGGTGCATAGGAACTAATTTTGCTTCAGTTTTTTATGGCGGATGTTCCTTTATTGCTGAAATCTTTGCTTTGGCTTGTTGGTGAAAATTTCCATATTACTGGTTTAAATTTAATATGAATCCGAAACATGTAATTTCATCTTTCAGTAGTTCAGGATTTATTTTACTTTCTATTTGTTACACAGTACATTACTATGAAGTTTTTGCCTAACAGTAGGTTAATAAAAATGAAAATCTGCTTATTAAAGGGAGATTAGAGTGTTTGTTAGATCACAAGCAGTTTTTTCCTTTCTACTTTATTACCTCCCTGTCCCTAGTAATGATCAAGTACTGAGTAGTAGTTTAGAGTAGTAAGACTAGCAGATAAAAACCCCTCAACACTCCCCGCAACAACCCCAAAAAAATCCCGCAATAAAAAAATACCCTGTTAGCATTGTGAAGAATATAAATTGTTTTCCTGAGGGTAGTGTGTGGCTGTCTGGTACCCACCACAAATACAATGAACAGCAGCAGAAGTGCCTCTGGATTTATTAGTTAGTCTGCCAGCTCCTGTAAAACTACCACAGAATTGCTGAGGAAAGCTATCATGCTCTCTGTGATATTTGCACAGTAAAGCAGAAGAAATGGGAGTTAATCCTATTGACCCCAAGGTTCTCCTCCTTGCATTTGAAAATGCTCCAGGTTCTCTAATACTTAATTTAGTTCAAGAGCAGATTACAAAGGCTTTTTACTATTACTGCCATTCTGAATTGAAATGAAGGTGATTCCATTAGTGCATTTGATAATGGTTGGGAAACTTTCTGGAACTTGTTCTTAAGCCTTGATTTTTAGATTAGAGGGGATCTGTTTTCAGCAAAGGCATATGAATGCTTCTTTCTTTCCTAAATCTGAGGAGGTGATGCCACCTTCTTTACAACATCAACTCAACCCAGAAGCTTTCTAGTTTTCTAGTTTTTCAGTGTGTATCTAGGGTTAGTTAATACTTGGAAGTTTGCAAGATTTGTTATGGTGTCAAGTTTTCCATGTTTTCTCTCTTCTAAGGCTAAAATACTAAAATAAAAAATGTATTTTCCACTTTCATTTAATTGATTGGGTTTTTTTTTTACCTGTTAAAAAAGCATGCAGAATGTAGTACTTACCTAGTCTTTATTCTGGAGCGGCTGGTAGATACTTTTAATTTTAGCATCTTGTTTCAAATTTTGTAGTCTGTCAAACTTCTGCAATATGGTACTGAAACTTTCTAGGAAAAATGTCTGTATCCAACTGAATTTCCCTTCTGGATGCTTCAACCAAGACAGCAAAGCTATTTCCAAGAACAACAGTAAGAGAAAACACCAGGAACCTTTCCTCAGATGCTGCAGATTCCCTGTGGTATTAGATTAAGCAATAGATATTTGGTTTGAAGCTGGCCTTTGGGTTAGCCATGTGAAAATCCCCCCAAATGTGGCCAAGACACAAGTTTTCAGACCTTTGAGGACTAGTATGAAGGAGAATGAAGTGAACTTGAGAAACAGTAGTCATTATCTGCCAGACTGTTTTCCCTTTCTGAGCTCTGAAATTAGGCATTCCACTCTTCATGCTATTTGTGTCTCACATAACTGCGATATGTTTTTTTGGAGTGAAGAGTGTTGGTTGATATTCTTTGATTTAAGGCATGGATAGGTTCTCCCTTTCTCCCTTTCTTCCTTTCCTGTCTAGACTGAAGAATTATTGTTGGTTCTGAGGCTTACAGATAAAACACAGTCTCCATCCCTTCATCCTTCCTCTACCCCCTTGCAGTGAGATCCTTCAGAGTGCCCACCTGGAGGAAATGTTCTGTTGATATCTGGTAGATAGATGGGGAAAAATTTTTCATGGAGCGTTCACTTCAAATGCTGTGCATCTGAAAGACAGGTTGAAGATCCAAGATCTGTCTTCAGCAGATGTCTTCTAGCAGGGAAAAGTCACCTTTTTCATCATGTGGAAGAAGTCACAAAAACATCTTGTCGAAATGTCTCCAGAGAAGTGCTTTTATTCTTGTCCAAAACCTGTGAAACAATAAGTGTATTACCCAAACAAAAATAAAAAGTTCTCAATTTACAAAGCAAAAAAAAACCAAAATCAAAGCCAAACCAAAACCAAACAAAAACCCCAACCAAACAAACAAAAACCCAAACCCAAACAAACAAAAAAAACCCCAACCAAACACCCCGCCCCCAAAAAAACCCCAAAAAACAACAACCCCAAAAAACCCCTCAAACACCCAAAACCTTAGCTTGAAAAAAAAGTTTAACCATACCATACCCATTCAATGTACCCTGGGTAGCTGAGAAAAGGAGAAGCATAGTTTGGTCTTTTCAAATGTGATAGAAATGTGTCAGGTTGTCAGTTGTCTAGCAACCTAGAATTATGTAGGTTAACCCAGGGTACCTGGGTCAACCTAGGACATTAAATGAAATCAGGTAAAAATTGTTCAATTGAAATTTGAGCCTATAAGTTTGTCTCTTTAAAGGTCTTCTTAGTACAATGTATTTCTATGATTTCTTTCCTGTAAATGAATCTAAACTCCACCTACAACCTTAGCTCTCTACCTGTTTTGTATCTCAAGACAAGGTTGTTTTGTCAATTACATCACCCACATGCTTGTTCCCATCTGTCTCAAAGGTTTCATTCAACTGAGGCTATAGCATCAGTTTTGACATCCCCTGGTTACAGAACCATAACCATCATCCTATCCCTAGGCTTTGTTTAGAAATATATTAGCCCTGTGAGACCTAACTTTAAATTAAATCAAACCAATATGTGTCTTAATGTCAATTCTGAATACCTCCTAAAATATCATCTTGATTCTATGTTTTTTGGTTTTCTGAAGCCACCTTAAAATAAAATTATAACTCACACAAGTTCAGGAAATCCGTTAAAGACTTCTGTCTTTTCCTTGTCTGAAGTTCATTTGTAAATCAAATTGCAAAACAAACAAAAAACCTCCCAACCAAAACAAACCCCCAGAATTTTCTGTCTGTTTAAGTGCAAATAAATCTTTAGCTGAAGTTTTGTAGTTAAGCAGAGTTTAGGACTATTGAAAACCCACTTAAAAGAAAGGAGAATGAAAAGTACTTTTAGCCCTGTGCTTAATATGACATCTGTCTTCAGCTCAACCTAAAGGTCTCTCCTCAATGAAACTGAAGACTTTCTACCTTCTGTACCTGATACCCATGAGAATTGCTCAAGCTGTTCCTGCTTAAGCTTTATCCCGAAGTATTATTTTTTGTTGAAAATGCAATTTAAGAAGATTATTGGTAATTCTGAATCCTAATGCTAAGCTTTACTATAAAGCAAGATCTGTTTTATGTGAGGATCCAGACTAATCATCACTCTTACAGCTAACAAAATGGTTCAATTCGCAGTGCTCTCACCTCTACCTGAAGGGCTGCTCTTGACAAAGCTTTGAGGGTTAACCCCAGTAGGCACAGCCTCACACAGCTGTTTACTTTCCCTCCTTCTTTCTCCCACAAATGGGATGTAGAAAAAAACCTGAAGAGTAAAACTGAGGAAATTCATGGGGTGAGACAAAGTATAGTAGGTAAGGCAAAAGCTACTGATGCAAGCAAAGCAAGGAATTCATTCACCACTCCCCATGGGCAGCCAGGGGTTCAGCCATCCTGAAGAAAGCAGGGTTCTGTCACTGGGGAAGATAAATGCCTAATTTCAAACTTTTTTGCTTCCTTCTTCCTGCAGTTTTTATTGCTCAGAGTGATGGGATATACCTCTGGTCAGCTGGGGTCAGCTATCCCAGCTGTGCTCTCTCCCAATTGCTTGTGCACTCTCAGCCTCCTGACTAGTGGGCCTAGAAGAAGAAAAGGACTTGACATTGTATATGTGCTGCTCAGCCATAGCTAAAGCATCAGTGTGTTACCAACCCTGTTTTCAGCATGAAATCCAAAACTAACCCCATACATGTTATGAAGAGAATGAATTCCATCTCAGCCAAAACCAGCAGACAAAGTTAATATTAGTCTCTATGTACATTTATGTGACTGAAGCCTGATAAACATGGGTCAGCCTTTTTTTTGGCAGTATAATTTTATCATCTCTGTTCAAATTGGCTCTTTAAAAACAAGCTGGACTGTGGAAACTCCAATAAACACTTTGTTTTTCTACACTTAGCCTGAAGGTAGCTCAACCAGGCCTAGCCTGAATTCTGGCCTGATTTAGCAGCCGTGTGTCCCCTCACTAGTTAGACATTTTAGAAAGGTTTAGCTTCTGATTTTTTTCAGTAACTTCTTTAGTTCCACGGGATTTCTGGGATTAATCAGAAGAAAAAAACCCTACATTCAGCCTGCTTTTCTGTCACTAAGACCAATGCTCTCATTGATCCAAACTGTAAAACAAGATTTAATACAATGCAGTCTTTCCCCCTGTAAAAATGGTAAAAAAGCTCAGGTAGATACAGCCATCATTTTTCTTTCTGAAATATTCCATGATAATCTTTACTCTTCACGGATGTAAGTTACTGATCAGGCAATCAGACCCATGCCTGAAAAAACAACAGGTCTCTTATTATCTGCCCTTAAATTGCAGTAAAAGACCTTTCTAAGATCAATCAATAAACACAGATCTCTCAGCTTCTGCCTTGTCAACTTGTTATCTCAGCATAATGATAAATTTTTTCAAAGGCCATGTAACATCACCTGGTTTGGAAAATAATTTCTCTTTCAGCCAGCATTGTATCTGTAAACTAAATTCAAATGAGTAGAGCTGAATTAGGAAGACAGTCTAACTCTGGTTTAAAATTTAGACCAAAATTACGGTTAATCAGCTTTATTTAAATTAATACTAGCAATAGCATATCAGCTCCTGCTGTCACCATTCCTCATCTCTCTTTCTCAGCTTTTATAGAATAATCAGTAATACACCTGTGAGCTTTCCTGAATGTTCTGCCTAACAATAATCATAAACTGAACAAATCTGTTTTCCCGGTACTGAAAATTATATGATGAGCTGTCATCATCCCTTATAGTTCAAGGTTTTTGCAGGTGTTTGGACTAGACTTTAAAAACCTGAATTCTAATGCTTCTAAAGATATCATTGATCAGTAAGACAATTAGTGCTGTAGTAATGGAAGTAAGGCCCCTGACATCTTTTGTTTAGTTTTTCAGGATCTGGAGGCCTTGCAGGAGGTGTGAGAAATAGAATTTATTTAAATAGTACATCAAATTCTCATTCTGACCATATCCTGACACAGCTGGTGAGTGAGCCTACCAGGGGCTGTGCCCTGCTAGACCTGATATTTATGAACAGAGAAGGGCTGGTGGGAGGTGAGGTGCCCAGAAGCTGCCTTGGGCACAGCAGATATGGAATGATAAAGTTTTTGATTCTTGGTGAAGCATGGAAGGGGATCAACAAAACCTCTACCTTGTCCCTCTATTCTTGGCAATGTCAAGGCCACACCTCAATTACTGTGTCCAGTTGTGTGCCCCTCACAACAAGAAAGACATTGAGGTGCTGGAATATGTCCAGAGAAGGGCAACAGAGCTGGTAAAGAGTCTAGGGAGCAAGTCATAAGAGGGTCAGCTGGGGGAACTGGGGTCGTTTAGCCTGGAGAAAAGCTGGCTGAGGGGAGACTTTATCACTCTCTACAACTGCCTGAAAGAAGGCTGTGGCCAGTTGGGGGTTTGTCTCGTCTCCCTGACAACTACCAACAGAAGGAGAGGAAATGGCCTCAAGATGACACAAATGACATTCAGGTTGGACATCAGGAAGAATTCCTTCCCTGAAAGTGTGGTCAAACATTAGAACAGGCTTCACAGGGAGGTGGTGGAGTCACCATCCCTGGAAGTGGTCAAGAAATGACTGGATGTGGCACTTTAATGCTATGATTTAGCTGATGTGGTGGTGATCAGTCAAAGGTAGGACTTTATGATATTGGAGGTCTTTTCCAACCTTAATGATTCTGTGATTCTATTCCAAGCAGTCAGACTGACAAATGTGACGTCCTACTTGAGGCAGCCCTCATTTCACTCTGGAATGATCTGCAGAACTAATTAGCCAACAGAGCCTTGGAACCTTTACCCTAGGATTCTGACCTTGAACCTTTATGTTTATATTAATTATAGTTAATATATAATTATTTTATATGTATAACTGTCTTATAATTAACACAGCAGGACAAAGAACTGCATGTTACTGTTAGCTCTTGTTTTATTATGGTAAGATACCAAGAATAGACCATAAAACTAATTCTTCAATCTAAATTTTCCCAACTCCTAACCCTATTTCTAAGACTCACCTGCATGTAAAATATAAAAGAGAAAGTATATCTTCATAAGAAACTTTAGTCACCTTTTGTAGGTTCATCAGTTAAAACAGCATTTGCATATGTAATCCTAATCTGATTGTAACTCTAATCTGAGGTTTAGTTTATAACACCCACAGAAACAGTAACAGGAATTCAGTTCTTCTTTGACCTCTATAGAAAATGATTTAGAAACAACAAAACACAGCTCTGAAACTCACGCTTTTTTGTTCCTTAAGTTTTATCCTGACTTTTAACTAAAGTGAGAAGTCTATAAGTTCAGAGTCCACTTTATTATTACTAGTCTCTAATCTATACTCATCCAGGCCCTTCAAAATCCAAAAGGAGAGACAATTCTT